>CANUEP010195769.1:0-27786 GCA_947857235.1 Jatropha podagrica | reverse complement strand
AGAAGTAATAAAATGACCTCACATGAAAGAAGGCTTGAACCTCCAACCTTGTTATTAATAGTTACACACCGAAACCAACTGAGCTGTTCCAGCAACAAACTTTAGATTTTTATACTAACAGGTGAGACGAAACCATAGATTAGAGATATCATTATAATTTCTCCAAAATATATCGGATGAGTATATTAATTTGGTCAAATATCAGGGACTAAATAGTACTTTTTCCTAAATTTCAAAGTGAAAGTAATAAAAGGCTTCGCTAGGAGGACTTGAACCTCAAACATTGTAGTTAACAGTCACCTGCTTTAACCCACCGAGCTATTCAAGCAACAAAATTTCAACTTTTGCACTAATTTGTTAGACAAAACCGTGGGTCAGAGATGTCATAGTAATTCTCATACCTCAAAGACTAAATAGTAATTTCTCCTAAATTTTAAAATAAAAGTAATGAAAAGACATCGCTAGAAGGAGGGGTTGAACCTCCGGCCTTGTGGTTAATAGCCACACGCTCTAACCAACTGAGCTATTCCAGCAATGAGCTTCAAGTTGTTGTACTACTTGGTTACACAAAATCGTAGATTATGGATGTCACAATAATTTATACAAAATTCATGAACAAGTTTATTAATTCGATCAAACCTGAGGGACTAAAGAGTAATTTCCCTAAATTTTTAAAAAAGAAGTAATAAAATGACCTCACATGAAAGAAGACTTAAACCTCCAACCTTGTTATTAATAGTCACACACCGAAACCAACTGAGCTATTCCAGCAACAAACTTTAGATTTTTATACTAACAGGTGAGACGAAACCATAGATTAGAGATATCATTATAATTTCTCCAAAATATATCGGATGAGTATATTGATTTGGTCAAACATCAGGGACTAAATAGTACTTTTTCCTAAATTTCAAAGTGAAAGTAATAAAAAGGCTTCGCTAGGAGGACTTGAACCTCAGACATTGTAGTAAACAGTCACCTGCTTTAACCCACCAAGCTATTCAAGCAACAAAATTTCAACTTTTGCACTAATTTGTTAGACAAAACCGTGGGTTAGAGATGTCATAGTAATTTGTCCAAAATACATATATGATTATAATAAGTTGGTCATACATCAAAGACTAAATAGTAATTTCTCTGAAATTTTAAAATAAAATTAATAAAAAGACATCGCTAGAAGGAGGGATTGAACGTCCGACATTTTGGTTAACAGCCACATGCTCTAACCAACTGAGCTATTCTAGCAACAAGCTTTAAACGGTTGTACTACTTGGTTACACAAAACCATAGGTTATGGATGTCATAATAATTTATACAAAATTCATGAACAAGTTTATTAATTTGATCAAACTTGAGGGACTAAATAGTAATTTCCCTAAATTTTTAAAAAAGAAGTAATAAAATGACCTCACATTAAAGAAGGCTTGAACCTCCAACCTTGTTATTAATACTCACACACTGAAACCAACTAAGCTATTCCAGCAACAAACTTTAGATTTCTATACTAACAGGTGAGATGAAACCATAGATTAGAGATATCATTATAATTTCTCCAAAATACATCGGACGAGTATATTAATTTGGTCAAGCATTAGGGACTAAATAATACTTTTTCCTAAATTTCAAAGTGAAAGTAATAAAAAGGCTTCGCTTGGAGAACTTGAACCTCAGACATTGTAGTTAACATTCACCCGCTCTAACCAACTAAGCTATTAGGACTTGAACCTCAGACATTGTAGTTCACAACCACCCGCTCTAACCAATTGAGCTATTCGAGCAATAAATTTTCAACTTTTGTACTAATTTGTCAAATAGAATCGTAGGTTAGAGATGTCATAGTAATTTGTCCAAAATACATGGATGAGTATAATAATTTGGTCATATCTCAGAGACTAAATAAAAACGCTTCACTAGGAGGACTTAAACCTCAGACATTGTAGTTAACTGTCACTTGCTCTAACCAACTGAGCTATTAGGACTTAAACCTCAGACATTATAGTTAACAACCACCCACTCTAACCAATTGAGCTATTCGAGCAACAAATTTTCAACTTTGTCCAAAATATATGGATGAGTATAATAAATTGGTCATATCTCAGAGTCTAAATAGTAATTTTTCCTAAATTTTAAAATAAAAGTAATAAAAAGAAATCACTAGGAGGGGTTAAACGTCTAACCTCATGGTAAACAGACTCATGCTCTAACCAACTAAGCTATTCCAATAACAAACTCTAGGCTTTTGTACTAATTTGTTAAATAAAACCATAAGTTAGGAATGCCATAATAACTTGTCCAAAATACATAGACCGGTATGTTAATTTGGTCAAACCTCAGGGACTAAATAATAATTTTCCTAAAATTTTGAAATAGAAGTAATATAACAACCTTATTAGAAAGAGGACTTGAACCTCAGACTTTGAGGTTAATAGCCACACACTCTAACCCACTAAACTATTCTAATGATAAGTTTTAAATTTTTTTACTAACAGGTTAGACAGAACCATAGATTAGGAATGTCATAATAATTTATCCAAAATACATGGACGAGTATATTAATTTGATCAAACCTTAGGGACTAAATGGTACTTTTTCCTAAATTTCGAAGTAGAAGTAATAAAAAGGCTTCGCTAAAAAGAGGGCTTAAACCTCTGCTCTTATGGGTAACAGTCACATTCTCTAACCAACTGAGCTATTCTAGCAACAAGCTTTAGATTTTTGTACTGATAGGTTAGACGGTTAGGGATGTGATAAAAATTTATCCAAAATACATGGACGGGTATATTAATTTGATCAAACCTTAGGGACTAAATGGTACTTTTTCCTAAATTTTGAAGTAGAAGTAATAAACAAGCTTCACTAAAAGGAGGGCTTAAACCTCTGCTCTTATGGGTAACAGTCACATTCTCTAACCAACTGAGCTATTCTAACAACAAGCTTTAGATTTTTGCACTGATAGGTTAGACGGTTAGGGATGTCATAAAAATTTATCCAAAATACACGGACGGGTATATTAATTTGATGAAACCTTAGGGACTAAATGGTACTTTTTCCTAAATTTCGAAGTAAAAGTAATAAAAAGGCTTCGCTAAAAGGAGGCCCTAAACCTCTGCTCTTGTGGCTAACAGTCACATTCTCTAACCAACTGAGCTATTCTAGCAATAAGCTTTAGATTTTTGTACTAATAGGTTAGACGGTTAGGGATGTCATAAAAATTTATCCAAAATACATGAAAGAATATATTAATTTGATTAATTAAAGAAGGATTTGAACCTTCAATATTGCAATTAAAAGTCACATGCTATAACCAACTATGCTATTCCAGCAACAAGCTCTAGATTTTTGTACTAATATGTTAAATAAAAGGGAAAATTATAATCGCCCTTGTGTTTTGAATGAAAAATTACTTTACCCTTCTATTTTTAAAAAAAGACTGTCATATCCTCGTATTTTCAGTCCGTAATACTACATTGCCCTTCTGTCTATTTTTGCACTTTTAGACGTTAAATTACTATGAAATGACATTAATGACTCTCATTAAAAGCTACAATCTACATCTCTCCATTTTCGATCAACAACACTCCTTCCATTCCTCTCCGGTGATCCAACACTTAAGATCAATTCTAAATAATTCCTTTTTCTTCTTGATCATATTACCTAAACTAATTTCTATTTTATTAAGTTGTTTATCAAAAGCTATAGTTGGGTTTATATTTGCCTTGTTGCAACAATTTCCATCTCTGATCGTTATCGGCGGCAAAAGAAAAACTACGAAATGAAGCTCTTTGACTTGCTTAGCTGAACCCCTCACTCAATTTTTCTATTTGTTCAGATCATTTCTCCAATAGAAAGGAAGAGTATACGATGTCACTGTTAGTTGCAGCACAAAATCCAACCATTGTTCTTGAAGATTTGGACAAATTGCAGATTTATTTTATGAGAGAGAAAGAGAGGGAGAGGAAGAGAGGAAAGAGAAGGAAAGGAAGAGGAAGAGGAAGAGAAAGAGCTGTAGATTTATTTGATTAGAGAGAAAGAGAGAGAGAGGAAGAGGAAGATGAAGAGGGTATTTTGGTGATAACTTTTTTCTCTCTTTTTGGACTGTTAGATTTTTCTTTGACTTGTACTCTAAAAATGTGAAAAATGGACGAAAGAATAATTTAATTTAACGGACTCAAAATGCGAGGGTATTACAGTGTATTTTTGAAACGACAAGGATGAAATAACTTTTTTCTACAAAATATAAAGGTGCAGTTATAATTTTCCCTAAACAAAACCTTATGTTAGGAATTTCATAATAATCCAACTAGGTTATTCTTGCAATAATCTCTAGATTTTTTTTACTATTAAAATAAACAATAACATTTAAATATAAATAATAATTTTGTACTAGTAAAATAAGCAATGAATAGATTGCGCTTGAAAGAATGCTTAAACCTTCGACCTAGTGCTTGTTAAAGCTCCGACACCTTGTGGTTAATAGCCACACACTCTGACGAGATTAATGATTTTATTGTATAATATGTGACCATTGTAAAGAGTACAGCTATAAAATAGTAGTAGCCGGTTACAGAAAAGGGAAAAAACTAAACCTTAATCCCATTAACTATTAAATGAAAGCTATATTTGAAAAAAAAAAAAAAAAAAAAAAAAAACATTAACTGCAATTTAATTTTCCATTTGCCAAAAAAATTCCCATGACATTTCCTCATTTTTCGTTTCGTTTCTCACGATTGATTGAAGAATTCCTAACTATAGAATACAATCCGTCACACATTGGGCCGTTGTGCGAATCGTAAGGAATCCGAAAAAATATTATGGATTCACTATTATATTAAATTTTGATGTATTAATTAAATTTCACAGAATTAGCAATCTGTAATTCATTTAATATTATAAATTTTAGACAGAGTAAATAGTTTAGCATACTATTTTTGTTGTCAAATCTAAATATTAAGGAAAAAAGAAAATACGTATATTGGATTGGAAAAAAAAAAGTCCTAAAATTTCAAATAATATTATTAATTTGCAGTATTAGAGAAATTAGCTCATAAGTTTTATTATTCAAAAAAAGTTTAATTGTGTTATTAATTATTAAAAAAACTGGAAAAGATACTATTAATATTATTAAAAAAATATTAATTTTACATCTATTGACATTCAAACAAAAAGAAAAAAAAGGGAAAGATAGTGCCAAATAAGCACTTTAAAGCTCTAATTGTATGTCATGTCCGCATCTAAGTTCCCGTTTTATATATTTATATAAATATAAAAGTTACAGGAAAACTATATACAGTAAAAAGTAACATGATTCAGCAGAAGCAGAAAAGGCCACTCAGCAAGCAAAACGCAGTAAATTTGAGTGAGAGCCTCTAACTAGTAAATCCCACGAGATGAAACAATGAAACAAAAAACAATTATTATAGAGAGCAATGTTAGGTCTCGTTTGATAAGCATCCATCCCAAATAATATGTTTTTGCACAAAATTTTAGCTCTATCCCAAAGAATAATAATTTATAAGAAAGCATCAAGTCTGCTTTTAGAAACAAAACAAAACAAAATCAAATCAAAAGAGGGACATCTCCAATTTCCATTTCCTATTTGATCTTCTCCATTTTCTAAAGATCTAATTCTATGGGACAAAATTATAACAATGACTTTCACCTACCATAACAGAACCTTGTTTCCAGTTCCAAAACTACAATGATTAACTGTTAAAATTTCATGCAGCAAGGACGTGCAGAGTTGCATCCAAACTTAGAAATGATCTGATAATGCTTGCAAAACAACAGATAATATCAATGTCTAACCAGTTATCTTCGACTACTAGCTGTTTTGCCCTTGCTTAGATCTGCAAGCTCCTCAACGAGTTTTCTCTCTTCACCGCTCAATCTTTTAGGAATTTCGACTTGTACACGAACCAACTGATCGCCTCTCATGTTGCTTTTATTTAGCACAGGTACTCCTTTCTTTGCCATTACAAGTGTGGTGTTTGGCTGTGTTCCAGCTGGGATCTTGAGATCAACCATGCCATCAACAGTTGGGACCTTGATTGTTGTACCCAAAATTGCATCTATGTACGACACCTTGCAAGTGTACAAGATGTTGGTGTCATCACGTTTTAGAACAGGATCTGGCATGACTTCAATAATCACAAAGAGGTCACCAGGTGACCCGCCTCTCCTTCCAGCATTACCTTCAGATCGGACTCTCAAACGGCTCCCTGAGTCTACACCAGCTGGCACTTTTAAACTGATACGTTTTGTCCTCCTTACGCGACCGTCCCCAGAACATGTGTTGCAAGAGGTAAATGTTTCCCCAGTACCACCACATGAAGAGCAGGTCATTACCTGCTGGAAGACACCTAATGGAGTCCTTGCAGAGGAGACAACCTGGCCTTGGCCACCACATGTACTACATGTAGATGGCTTTGTCCCTGGTTTTGCACCTGAACCATTGCAAGTAGCACAGCTCTCCAGTCGAGTTATCTCAATCTCTTTTTCAACCCCAAAAACGGCTTCCTTGAAAGTTAATACAAGATTGTAATATTCATCCTGGCCATCAACTGATCTACTCCTGGAACCTCTCGCTCCCATGCCACCCATGCCTCCCATGCCTCCCATACCTCCCATGCCCTCGAATAGCGATTCAAACAAATCAAAAGGATTGCTGAAATCCTGCAATACAACAAAACCAGTTTAAACCATGAAAATGCCAAAGATGATGAAAAAAATATTGACAGGTCATTAACTCTAACAGCCATGATTTCATTCATCATCTGTGGAAATTAACTTACCCCCATGCCCACACCAGCACCTTTGAGTCCAGCCTCACCATACCTGTCATACAGAGATCGTTTCTCATCGTCTGATAAGACCTGCAGGATAAATTAAAGCTTAGAACATGTAGACCACAGCCACAAAAAAATGTTATAATTTTATTATAAACCAGAAAGCATAACCACTATTAAACTTTTACCTCATACGCATTGCTAATTTCCTTGAACTTCTGCTCTGCCCCAGGTTCTCTGCAGCATAGAAAAGAATTTAAATTCAAACAGGTCTTGAATATCATCTTCTTCCATTCACGTTAGATAGAAAAGTAATCAACTTTGGCAATCTACAACTTTCTGCAGGTTCTCACTCAACACAAATAAAATGCAGAATTGTGTTTACAATCACAAAATGTCAGATCACCTTTAACTAGCATCCTTCTAAGCAAGGCACATCCTTGAACTTTCTGATACTAGATATTATTATTAGTAAAAATAATGTTGATATGCACCCATCTCTAAACACAATCCGCTTGACGATGAATTCTTCCTCTCTTACAAATTTAGTCAGTTTCACACAGGAAACTTAAATATTCATAGGACACGACAAAGAAGAGAATATTTTTGAAAACATCAGGGCCCAAATATATGAGAAGCTTCTTCATTAACCTTTGAGTTATGGCGAGCTCGTAGAGACCAATGGTTTTGTAAACCAGGTGGGAGTAGTAAATGTACACTTCTGGTCTCAGTCGGCAAAATTAGGCAGACCTCAATTGTACATTTTCCTTGAAAAAGTTATATATAAGAAACGGTTAAGAATAGAATCAAGAGCTTCATGCACAATGTTGTGGAAGTTTGAATTGGACAACAAAATTGAAATATTGAACTATCCTCAAACAGCAATTGAACAATTAGATGTTGTGCATCCCATATTTCCTTGAATTCAGAGATGATTAACCGTGTCCAAATATCATTGTTTGTCTTCTAGAGATGATTGGTATAACAGCAGAGTATCAATATTCCTGATTATCTCCCATGATCCTTCTCTACTGAAACCTAATCCACTAGCACCAGAGCATGCCATAGGCCAAACACTACAATGAAGAAAGGGGATGGGTGGGGGGGGGGGGGGGCGGACAGAAGACTGGGGAACAGCCAGTGAATCCACATGATCTTCATGGCCTTATCCATATCACACACACGTAAATATAATCTCAACATCTCCAAAAGAATGAAAAGAGTGACATTTTACATCTGGCACACTGATAGTTGTACTAGTAAACCATACAGTCCACAATCCAATAGAAAAAAAGAACAGTATCTCAGTTTGCTATAAGATAAAAGGAAATGAGTGCAGCAGAGGTGATGAAGAGGGAGGGTCGTTCTCATATAGAAGAAAACTTACTTGTTCACATCTGGATGATAACTCCTTGCAAGTTTCCGGTATGCTGAAAGCCAACAAGGATAAAAGGAGTTAGAACATCTTAAATAGGGTAAGCCGATATTGATTATGCTCCCTTTATTTTTTTGAGCTCTAATAGTAAATCTACCAAGCACATTATGTTCATCCATAAAAATGCCTTTCAAATATACTTTCATTTGAAAAAATAGCTTTAGATCAGCGATGGTCTGCCATAATTCATAGTTTTACTACCTTATACAGGTCAATGTGGCAAGACTCAATATGGTACGATAGAATTGATTGCAGCCCAAGGCCCTACAAGGTGTATACTAGAAGAAGATAAATGGCTGATACAGCATCCAGGCCATGCCCGTGCAGATTCCTCTGCCCAAAATAACTGAATTCCCAAGGATGCCTTCATCATTCTCTTTGCTCCCTTATATACTGATGGTGATGATTTGATAGCTAACTTGGTGACGTGTATTCCTTTGTTTGGTCCCCAATACTTACACATTCAATTACAGCTCCTTTGTTTCTTCTAGCATACACCTTGTAGGGCCTTGGTCAGAATCAATTCTATCATGGTATTATCTCTTAATCAACCAAAAAATTTGATCAGGACTTGGTCAGTAATTCATACCAAAAAATTTTATTTCTGCATGCAAAGATGATAAGGACTTTAAAGCAAGTATGCATACCAAGACAAAAATGATATCCACCAACAATGATGCAAAATGTGCATTTACATAAAAAAAAAACGAAAACTTATTTCCAAAATACCACAGGCAACAAGCCAATTACATTCAATTGGCTTTAAAACATATAAATATAATCACAATGTTATATCCACCATATATGATTTAAGCTGGGTATTTAGCAGAAAATGCAACACTATTTACAGAGAATAAAGGGCAACAGGTGTGGCCATATTACGGTTTTTGGAATCGGAACTGCCAATTCGGAACCTATGGGAACCGGAACCAATGGCCTATGGTCTGGTTCTGACTCCACCATTTTTAAACCGTGAACCGACGGTTCCAAGAACTGTCCGAAACAGACGGTTTTTCCAGCTAATTAAAACCGACGACTGGAACTAACAGTTCCAAGCAAATTTTAAATTTTATGTCAAACAGCTAGAACCAACTGTTCTAATAGCTTTTTTTTTTTTCAAGTAGTTTTGCGAAATCCCCAAATCACCCCTCCTAACAACTATAAACAACTAATTTTAAGGATATTTATAGAAAAATGATTTCTTGGATTTATTATAAATATCCCTTTTCATTTACAATCCCCTCACATAATTATTATTTATAATTATTATTTCTCCTCTACAATCTCTCCAATTTTTATTTATAAATTGTTATTCAAAATATTGCAAAATAATTTCTTCAAAATCCAATCTCCAATTGTTTGACCAAATTATTGTCAATTAATTTCTTTGAATTTCAATCTCTAATTATTCTATCTAACTTTTTTAATTCAATTTTCCAATTTATATATTATTTTACTTATAATGGCAAATAAAGAAAACTTATGTTATGCTAAGGGCAAGGGAAAGATTGGAAAAACATAATATTCACCTATTCCTGCAAACGAACATCTACGATTTAACTCCGACCAATATAATCTTGAGGAATATTTAAATAAAAATTTGAAAATTCCAATTCAAGAATCTCAATTTAATGAAGAAAATTTACAATAAGAGGAACTGCAAGGTACACAAGTTGTTCAAAGAGTAAGACAAAGGTAAAAGGGATGAAATTGGTACAAGGTATGTAGGAACTACGTGACTTTGATTCCTCTAAACCTTAAAAGGATACACAACTTAGTTTTTGAAAAAAGAATATTAAGTTCAAGCCCTTTTTTAAAAAATAATAATAAGTTCCAACTTTTTTAAACAAAAAATAAATTAAGTTTAAAACTTTTCTTTAAAAAAAAATAAATTAAGTTCAAGCATTTTTTAATTTTTAAAGGATTTTTATTTTAGAAATTATTTCACAAATTTCAAATTTTAAATTTTGAAGAAAAAATGTGCTCTAATTTTTTATTTTCAAAGAACCGGCCAGAATCGTCGGTTTTAGAACCGTTAAGAAATTAAAAATAGAACTGTAACCGTTCGGTCCCAATAGTAACTGGAACCGTGAATTTCTAATTCAGTTCCAAAACCATGGCCACCCCTAATGGGCACCGTGTATGGTAGAATTTAACTTCTCCCTTCACCGGAGATTCAAGGAGCAAAATAAAAACTAAGTACCAAATTAGGAACTGACAGAGTACTATGTGTTGCGTGGTAAATCAAATCAACTGATCATTTGTGATCGCTGACCTCTACACCTCCACCCCCTAAACAAAAAAATAAAGAATAAAAGACCCCCCACCCCTAAAAGAAACAAGAAAGAAGAAGAAGAAGAAGAAGAGAGACATTATTGAAAAGTCCAAGGCTTGTTTGTAATTGATTTGATGCCAGTTTTTGACCACCATATATTCTCCTATAATATATATATATATATATATATATATATATATATATATATATAATTCCTAAGTAGCAATTATTATATTGTCTTAGAACATTAATACCACATAGACAGGTGAGGTGGTTATGTGCATCTTCTTTTTTTTCTCTTTTTTTTTTTTGGGGGGGAGGGGGGGTTGTAGCAGTCGAAATGACAATGGAGGAGAGGTGGGGTGGTAGTGGCAACAGTAAGGAATGAGGGAAGACACTAGTAGTGAGTATATCCTAAAGAATAAAGAACGTAAGGAATAGAATTTTGAAATAGTTTAGAATTGAGTCCCCAAAATTTACCCACTTTTCATTCAAATACCAAATCCGTTTATTTATTTTTTTCTGAAGATAATTTACCTGCACCTTAAGAACAAATTCCTACTCTATCCAATTTTCCAACTTATTCAGGTTAAAAAACAACCCATTATGATCATCATGTTGAAATGAAAACCTAGGCAACCTTCTCCCCAAAAGAGTAACAATAAAAATAAATAAATAAACCAAAAAATAACTTTGAAAGGAAGTTGAAATCACAATTAAACAGAGCTATGCAGTTTAGGGAGTTTATTTATTATCTCTTGAAATTTTCCAACATCAAACAAGTACTTTCACTTAATTAACTATTGAGTTTGTCTTATTTAACAATTACAGAAAAAGCATAATCAAATTTGAAAATGAATTGCACGGTCTTCAAGTACTTATACCAGAAGCTATTGGTAGTTGAAATGATGATGGAGATGAGTTGGTATTGGCAACTATAAGGACTGAGGGAAGATGACACTAGTGAGTATACATGATTTCTGGTCATAAAAAATGCCCCTTGAAGAATAAAGATACATAAGAATGAAAATTTTGATATAGTTTAGAATTCAATTCCCAAAATTTACCCAAGTACCAACATTATTTTATTTTATTTTTTTCTGAAGATTATTTACCTATTCCTTAACAACAAAAATTCCTACTCCATCCAACTTATTCAGGTCCAAGTCTCAAACAACCCATTATATCATCACATCGAAATGAAAACATAGGTAAAAAGCGTTCACCTTCTCGCCAAAAGAATAATAATAATAATAATTAAAAAGTCAGAAAATGAACTTTCAAAAGAAGTTGAAATTACAATTACACAGAGCTATGCAATTTAAGGAGTTCATTTATTATCTCTTGTAATTTTCCAACATCAGAAGTGCTTTCAGTTAAATAACGTATGAGTTTGTTGGTAAAACTGCTTTAACAAATGAGAAAAAGCATAATCAAATTTGAAAATGAATTGCATAGTCCAGGTCCTCAAAGTACAACTAGGCAGACTAGTTCACTAGAAACTAACTTTGATACTAAGGCTCCATTTGTTTATGGGAAACACTTTCCTTTCAGCACTTGGAGCATTGGGGAAATAAGTCAATTAAATTATTTTTCCTGATCAAAGAAAAACTAAACCATTGTCAAGAAAAATAAGTTTGTCGTAAAATATTTTCTAGAAAAAGATTTCTAATAATAAGTTATTTTCTGCAAAACAATTGAAGCCTAAATGAGAGTTAGAGAACTTCTAAGTAGATCTTTTTTACTACCCAAGACAAGATATTCATAGAAGAAGCTAAAAAAAAAAAAAAAAAAAAAAAAAAGAGAGAGAAGCTATGGGTGTGCACTATTCAATTATAACTGAATAACCAAACCAAACGAACAATGAAATTATCCCAGCAAGAAAGAATTCGATTTTTGGTTCAGTTATTGATTTATGAAGAATAGGATTTGAGTTATCAATGCATTTCCTAAAAAATGTAACTTAAATTGTTATTAATTAATGTTTAAATATTATAATTTTCATTAGTGATATATTTATAATGAATTTTTCATCAGAAATATATAGTTTTAAATATTTTTTTACGAATAATTTATTATTACAATATTTTTTACTAAAATATAAAATAAAAGTTTCGATAAATGATATACAAGTTATAAATACTTTTTTATTGCTTTGTTATAACTGAATATCGAACAATACATTACGCACAGCAATCAAAAAGCACAAGACGCACCTAGGTTCAAAGGCTGCTGGAGCATAGGCACTAGCCTCCAGCCAAAGGAGCACGACCGAGTGAAGTAAGGCGCAAAAAGAAAATTAAAACACATAAATCTGAAAATTATATTTAGATATTGAAAAAAAAAAAGGGAAAAATAGAAAAACATGGAAGAAACACACAAATTTAAAAAAAAAAAAAAAGGCAACACAACAAGTTGTATATTTAAGATATTGGATTAAGATAGAAAAGAGTAGAATCACAAAAATGAAAAAAAAAAAAAAGGGAAGGAAAATAGAAAGAGAAATTGAGAGAGAAAAATCTGTATGGTCGTTGGCCAAAGCCTAGATAGATTACAGGAGGTGAGTGCTAGATGAAGGTATGGGAGCTGGATTACATCATTGGTTAGATTGCAGGAGGTGAGTGCTAGATGAAGGGATGGGAGCTGGGTTACATCATTGGTTTTTGTGATATAATGACAAAACATTACATGGCCAACCCAAACTAGTTTGGGATGAAGGCCTAGGTGGTGGCGTTGTGTTGTTGTAAACAGATGCTCGCTAGACAGCTTTATGTTGAAAGAAAATTCTAGGTGACTTGTTCAGGAAAACAAAAAAATGAAAGCCCGATTGTCTTGAGCCTAGCAAAAAAAGGCGCAAAAAGGCACACACCTCTATCCAAAGGCAATAGCCTGAGTCAAATTGCCCACCTGAGGACTGTTGAGGGGCAAGTCCTTGAGCCTTAAGTCAAGCCCGCCTCCTTAATAACTATGACATTAGATAGGTTATCCTGCTAATCTTTATTGAATTTGGTTATTATTTTAGTTGTGTTAAAAGATTCAATTAATTAGAAATTTATTTTGGTTTAGGGTTTCAGTGAATCGAATCACACCTCTAAAAAACCACAAAAAAGGAAGATAAAAAATAGAAGAGTCAATACCACAACCAAATACTTTAAAATAGAAAAAAGATCTATAAACACCACAAAATGAAGACAAATCCATAAGGAAAACCAAAAAACAAGCTTCAAACATTCAAATTAGCTATTCATTTACTGGAACCAGCTTCTATACAACAGGTAAAAGATAGAGATGACAAGATCAAGCTTTTTCTTGTATGCATAACCACCAGTTAAATATGTAGAATTTGCACTATTTTAAAATTTGGAAAGTGTCAAGTATATCCAACTATGGAAGAATAAGATAGCGATAAAACTAAAAAGAAAGAATGCAAGTTAAAGACAAAACAAGTTTTTATTTATTTTTTATCTAGATTTGACATCCAACATGTACTGAAAATTTCAAGTACAAAAGTCCTTCAAAAGTCAGAACCCAAAAGACACATCATCCCCATTCTCCCATTAGGCTCTATTTTTCCTTTTATTTTTCTATTTTATTCCTTATTATTCAAACACAAAATATAACTGTCTTAGTCAATATGTGCCTTGTGTCCACTGGGAGAGCACCTTACACCTTAGGCTTCAAAACCCTTCATGTGTTTAGCATGTTTTATTATTTTCCTTTTAGTATGTTTATCACTTTCTAATGTTAGACTAATTATCTTTTTCGGACATTTTTTCTTCTCTCTAATAGACTTTTTTTTGTTCATAAAATAAAAATAAAGCCTCCATAGTACAGATCAATGAAAATGAAACTAAATCATATTCCTACAACTACTTATGAAATTTTAGGTCTTTAGGCTTCCCAGGTGTAAAACAGCAAAGACATATTAAGTTTACACAAAAAAAAAAAACAAAGAGTACAAGCGTACGTACCGCTTTTGATTTCAGATTTACTTGCATTTTTTGACACTCCAAGTACAGAATAGTAATCCTGCAATTTCAGAAAACATTCCTGCTCTGAGTAAAAATATTAGAAGGATGTCAACTTAAAATCAAGCAAGCATTTGAAAAGACAGGGAAAAAGGTAAGGTAAGACAGTAAATGCTGCCTTCGTCATCATCATGAAGCAATATATACATAAACCATTTTGCACTCACAGCATCAGCTCTAACTGTAAATCGTGATCCCCTGCGACGATGTGAAGTTTTAGATGGCCCAACAAAAGATAATACAGGAAAGGAATCACGTGAAAATAGGCTTGAGCTTGGTGCTGCCAAATAGCTTGTCTTGCTGTTTAGACTGCACAATGGTTTTAAATGCACTGAGTAACCTTTCAATTAATCTATAGATCTAAAGCTTGTTCTTACTGTAGAATGAAAAATGTCATGCCTCAAAAATAAAAGCTAATCTTATGCACCCTATGACACAAAAATCATACTAGAAAAATACAAATCATAATAACCTGTGCTGAAGCAGAAAAAATAGAAATGAGAACTACAACAACAACAACTACTACTAGGAAAAAAGAATTCTGCTAAAAAGCTCTCTGTTATTTGACAACCTAAAAGCAAAAGCACATATATGACATGAATCGTTTAGGAAGACCCAAAACGTTACATCAATAACAGCAGGCAATCATTGCTCCAATCTCCAGCAGGGAAACAGGCTACAGCATGCCTGATAAACCATTCGTCATAGCTAATGTGTTGCTTTCTTGAGTTCTGCTTGTATAAGGGTCTCACATGCTAACTTCTTTTCTCATAAAGAATAATATTTTTAGTGACAAAAAAGACTGTGGATGCTAGCAACAAATCCATTTTGTTAACAGCACTGTGAGATGTGCTCGGATAAATTCAATTCTATTTTGGTCAATTCAAGGCTTTAAAGAACTAAAAATCCATATGTCTAACCCCAAAACAATAAAAGGACAACTTGCAGATGGTAGAGTATAGACTCTTAGAACTTGTAGAAGTCCTCAAATTAGGATGAGTTGCAGATAAATAGTGTTTTTTACGATTACCAGTCCCAAAAAGATACAAATTTTCACAATAAAGCACATCACTAAAATATGCTAATTTCAACTAAGGAACTTGTAATGGCATAACAACGGTCCCAAAGACAGAACGTCCCGCTAAATTAGCCAATTTCCTACTTCAGGTTCTTTTGTATCGACATATATGTATGTTCATAAGCATACAAGAGAAAATTGAGAAAAAGAGAATTAAAGAAGAGAGAACATCCTCACCCATACTGACTAGTCACTATTCTGTTTTGGATATAAGATCTAAGCATGAACTGAGGTCGAATACCCCATTGGGCAACTGATGTGCTTCCACAAGGTATAATTGCCATTCAATAGATTTTCACAAACAAGATGGTTAGATAATGAGTATACACCTGAAACCCTAATCAACCTGAAAAGCATGAAAATTAGAGATTTAGTTCATAGCATATAGTAGAATCTGAAGTCACTGAATAATGCTATTCAAGGAATATATCATATCAAAATGACATGTATGCAATTTCCTAAATATTGCACCTAGAGAGCAATCCCTTCAATGAATGCCTCATAAAATTAAAGGCTTAATATTACCAATAAAAGGGATATCCATGTTTATAGAAGAAATAAAAAAAAAATTAAGCAAAATCACCTGCAACTGAAGTTCATTTCTTTGACACATTAGAAGATAAAAGGAGCACTTCCATTCCCATACCGGAACTTAAACCCAAGAGAGATTTATTTCCACCCTTTACCACTGGGTTTTTGAATTGGGGAAAATGACTCATTCATAAGTTTCTTAAACCACGATAATATGAAATTCAAATATAAAATAAGAAAGTGTGAATTGAATCCTACAAAGAATTTTTACTATGGCAGCAGCAATAGCTTCTCAAAAGGAGCTTCAATTCCCTATATTTAACCATTACCACAAGCCCTTATTTCCCCAAAACTTTTGGAAAGAGTTTTTCCTACGCTGTAAAAGCTGCGAACAGAAATTTTAGTTTCAACAAGCAGCAATATCACTTCCAGAATGAAACTCAAAATGAAAAGAAAAAAAAAACTAATTAAGTAATAACAAAACTCATACAACCCAATTAATATTTATCCATATAATTACTACTTTCAGGTACTCAATATCTAAAACTAATCGATTACAATTATGGCAATAACCCCAAAACTCAAACACGAAGGCATACATAAAAAGTATCTATACAGTGCATGAGGACAAAATTAGAGTAGAGAGAGAGAGAGAGAGAGGGGGACCTGTTTGTTACGTATCCAGTCGAAGAACAACGGTGGCTTCTTTTCCAAATTCTCGCTCGGAGAGAGAGAGAGAGATTGGTGAGTTACAGGCAAGATTAAGAAGCACACAGGAACAGGTTAAGGATGAGGCTATAGTTTTCTCATTCAAGAAGATGAATATTTTCTCGTTTAATCAGGGCTACGGTTCCATGCCTTCGTCAATCTAGAAATCTCTCTGTAACCTAATCATCCGCCGTTCAATTGGTTAACGCTTTAAATCAATTTTCTTTTTAATTTTCCTGATTAAAGGAAAAGTGAAAGTATTTGAAACAATTACTCCCCTCCTTAATAAATGTCCATTTTGCCAAAAAAAAAATTTCCAATTTAATGTCTACTTGTGAAATCCAAGTAATGTGATATTTTTACTTTCAAAATATACCCTTTAGAAAGTGAACATTCAATTCGGTTAAGTCAGTTAATTCGATCAGTTCAATTTAATAAAAAAATATTTGATTGAAAGTTAAATCAAGTAATCGGCTAAAGATTCATTAAAAGTTAATTTAACTGAATTAATCAAATTAATCAACTTTCAAATTAAGTGAATAATAAAATTATCAATAAAAGTATTTCAAATTTTATTTTGATTAAGTAGTAATTAATAACTTTAATTAATTTTTATTTTATTAAATTTAATCGGTTAATTAAATTTTCATTTTTTATTTCGATTCAATTAATGATCAAAATCAATTCGGTCAAAATAATTCAGTTAAAAAATTAGTTTAGTTAAATTCAATTAAGTCCAAAAAAAAGTTTTAGTTAATATATTTTGATTAAAAATATTACTCAAATTAACTAAATTTACTGAATGTCCACCTTTATTGCCCTTCTAATTCAATTAAGTAATAAATTGAGTTTATTGTAAAAATGAGCATTGGATTTAGTCAATTCACTCAATTAAATTAATTAGGTTAATTTGACAATTCACTTCAATACATAAATATTTGGTTAAAAAACATTAAATTTTGGGTGATCGATACTTATTCATTGTGTCATTTGCCTAGGGTGTTTGACAACTTTATTCATTAGTCAAATCAATCCAACACAAGCATATCTTAACCACAACAATATGTACACCTTTCTATAATACAATAATTAACTCATAATTAAAGAAATAAATTTATATTTCCTGGTATCTCAAAGGTTTCCTTCAACAAGCTCTATAGTTAGCAAATTCTCTTCTCTTCCCTTAACTCTTTAGGAAATCTATTAAAATATGATTAAATGCATAAATTCACCTATTAATTTTATAACATTAATTTTATGACACTAATAATTTTGCATATGACTTATTACACACTTAAAATTTATAAATTTTGATAATATTACATAAATTTCGACACTAATATTAATAATTTTTATGATTTTTGACTTTCATCCGTAAAATATTGATTTAGTATGTAGCTAAGATAATCTTTTGAATAATAATTTTTATAAATATCAATTTTTTAATAAGTGCTTAATTGATCTAATTTCGTAAGTGAAAGTGTTCAATAAAATAATTTTGAAAATTAAGGTGTTTAATAGATTTAATTTTATAAATTGAAGTGTTTAATAAGTCAAAATAAAAATTGAGGGTATCACAAAATTAAAGTAAAAAAAATTCATAGTTGAATTTATTTATTCTCTATTAAAATATTATCATACTTTATAGTTAGTGACTTCATTTAGGTTCTATATGCTAGAAGTCTACTTCTCTATGGAAAAAATCAAGTTCTATTTTAGTGTTTGGTTACCGAGAAAGGAATGGAAAGTGAAGTAAGTGAGACAAAGAACTCTTTGCTCGTTCACTATTTGATTTTGGCATTTACATTATTAAAATTCAATAAGATTTTGTTTGGTATAATATAATCAATCATGTAATAGAATGTCGATTACATTACATGATTAATTACATTGTTTCGTTAAACTTTTTTGAATAATGTAATGTAATTGAAATTACATGTGTAATATTCATTACATAAAAAAAACACATGTATTGCGCATTACATCGAGTATATATAATATCAATTACATCAAGTTACCCTAATAAAAACTTTACTATTTAAAGTTATTTAACACTATCACCTCACCACCACAACTACCACCACCATCACCACCACCACAGTGCCACCACTACCACTGTTGCTTAACCACTACTCCACCACCCTTACCACCATCTCCATTATCATTACCACCGCTTCACCACTACCACTGCGCCACACTACCACCACCCTCACCACCACCACCATTACAGTTCCACTATTGTCACCACAATTGCTCCACCACTGTCACCACCACCACTCTACCATTCCCATCACCACCACAACTACCACCACTACCACTCCACCACCCTCATTTCCACCTAAACCATAACCACCACCATGACTGCTCCACCACCTCAACCACCATCGCTCCTCCACCTTAACCACCATTGTTGCTCCACCACCATCACCATTGCTCCATCCTCCATCTCAACTACCACCACTACCTCAACTACCATCGCTCCTCCACCTCAACCACTACCACTTTCACCACCACCATTGCTCCACCACATCACCACCACCTCACTATTGCACCAAGACCATCACCGTTGCTCTACAACCTCCATCTCAACTACTAGTACCATCTCAACCACTAATCACACCACCATCACCACTCTACCATTCCCATCACCACCACAACTACCACCATTACCACTCCACCACCCTCATTGCCACCTAAACCATAACCACCACCATGACTGCTCCACCACCTCAACCACCATCGCTCCTCCAACTTAACCACCATTGTTGCTCCACCACCATCACCATTGCTCCATCGCCTCCATCTCAACTACCACCATTACCTCAACCACCATCGCCCCTCCACCTCAACCACTACCACTCTCACCACCATCACCACTCCACCACCACCACCACCACTACTCCATCACATCAATTATCATTGCTCCTCCACCTCAACCACCACCACTGCTCCACCACGTCACCACCACCTTAACCACCACCACCTCAACTACTATAACCATTGCTCCACTACCATCGCCATTGCTCCTCCACGTCTACCTCAATCACCACTACCACCTTAACCACCATCATCACCATCAACGCTCTACCACCATCATCACCACCATAACCATCACTTTGTGTTCTACCACCACTACCTCAATCACTTTACCATGACCACCACAACCACCACTCTACCATGACCACTATAACCACCACTCTACCACCACCACTATATAATAAAAATTATATTTTCGTGTTTAATATCCATCACAGAATAAAAATTATATTTTATTATTTTATGTTATTATAGAAATGAGAAGAATAGAATAAAAAATTACTAAAAATATCAAAATATCTATAATTTCATATTATAATTTAATTTATTCAATGAAAATATATGGAAAAAGTTAATTTTTAATGACTTAATTAACTTCTATTTTGTTATATTACATTATGAGTGAGTAATCAATATGCTCAATAAGTTGATTCAATTAATTCAGTTAATTCACCCAATTTGGTTCGGTGAATAAATATTCAGTTAAAAGTTCAATTAAAGAAAATTAAAATTTTGATGATCGGATAAAAATTAGTTTAACTGAATTAATCAAATTAATCGACTTTCAAAACTATGTCGTTTTAGTTAAGTGATAATAAAATTAAAATTAATTATATTTTAGTTTTTATTTTGATTAGGTAATAACTAATAACTTTGATTAATTTTTATTTTGGTTAATTGTAAGTTTTAGTTAAACTCGATCGGTGAATTAAGTTTTTAGTTTTTATTTTCTTTAACTTCAGTTCAGTTAAGAATAAAAATTAATTCAATGAAAATGGTTCGATTAAGTTTGGGTAAAAAATTAACTTGGTTAAATTCGATTAAGTAAACAAAATTTGATTAATTTATTTCGATTAAAAATTTTACTCAAATTGACCAAATTGGACGAATGATCATCCCTCAATTACTTTTTTTCGCTTACCTTCTTTTAATCTTTTAGTTCAAATAAATTTATAAATCTAAATATTTTTTAAAGATTTTGAAGAAAAATGTTTTATTTCTTTGTATTGTGTTGTTGTTATACTATAACAATTTGTTTTTTTTTTTCAAAGTCTTTTGTAGTGTCGGTAATAGTGATTTACCGGTCTATAAATAGTACCGTCGGTCCAAGACTTTGTATTATTTCGGTCGAAAAATTACTATGCATGTCTAATATGTTATTTAACATTTTTTTAGCATGTTTGCATGATTTAGGTGGGTAGAAAATATTGCATGAATATTTTTGGTGAATTAAGGCATTTAATGAATATTATTTTCTAGTGTAGTATATTAAGGAATAATTGAGGAATTATTTTTGTGGAGTTAATTTAATTAATTGGTAGAGTTAAATAATATTTGGAAGAGAATTATTGATGAATATTTAGAGACATTGGATGAGATTACTTAGGACTCGATCATGACCCTTCATTTGGCATAAACTTAAGAAGCCAAATTTGACTTTTCAACTTAAAAGCAACACTTTCTCTTCTTCTTCTCCACCTCTCCAACGCCAACTTCTTCCTCTTCTTTCCTCCATTTTTTCTCATTTTCTCTACCTTTAAACTACCTCAAATTTCGTGAATTAAACCATAGATTAGTAAATAAACCTTAAGAATTAAGTAGAAGAAGTAAGAATTGGTGATTAGAAGTGAAGGAATTTGGAGCTTCTACTTAAACAAGTAAGTTGTGAATTTTAAGTTTTGTGATTTAATAAGTAGAATTCAAGGTTTAGGCATGAAATTGATGCATTAAATCATGCTCCATATATCTTTTGTGTTAATTCTTGAATTTAATGAGAATTTCTTCTACTTTGAAGAAGTTGGAGGACCCTCCTCCAAAGGGAAGGAGAAGGCTCAAGAGTGAAGCATTCTTAAAGCTTATTCTCAAGGTTAGTGCAATATTAATTCTTTTCCCCTTTCATTTTCTTCAAGTTCTAGATTTTTGAATAATTTTTGTGAAGAATGTGAATTTTGTTGGGGAATGAGAATTTGGATGCTTTATATTAATTTTTCTTGATTAATAAGCATGGAATAATGCTAAAAAGGGACGGAAAACATTTCCTTCCCCTTGAATCAAGAGAGGCCGAACCCTCCTTAGAGGAAGGATTTTGATTTTTGTCCTTGCTTTTGATTTTCCTTGGTTGTAAATGAGTTTTGAAATGGATTTCCTTTAAATGAGTGTGATTATTTTGAAGAGAAACTATTTTCCCTTGAATTTAAAGTGGAGGCTGAACCTAATCTAGGTGAAGGGCCTTTGTGTTTCTTTGATCTTTATGCTTGATTTCAACTTAAATGAGTTTATTAATAAGTAATTTGATGATGGCTAAAGCCATTTCCTTGAATTTTAATGTTTTAGCATTTTTCAAAGACTTAAAGAAGGTTTTGAAATTGTAAAAGGGATTTTGTGGTTAAATGCCTTAAGAAATGAATTTAATGATTTTGGGTTAGTGATTAAGGTTTTTGATGGAGGAAACCGTTCCTCCTTTATTTTCAATAAGAGTGGCCGAACCTTCTTTAGAAGGTAAGGCTTGATTTTCACTTTTTATAAAGCATTAATTTAAGTAATTTATACCATTTTATATACATATGTTTGAATATGTTCAATTGAATTTATTAAGTATGAGAAAAAGGAGAATGTGGTGGTTTTTGTAAGTTGTAAGTTGAGTAATTTTGAAATGATGAGTATTAAGTGATAAAGTGTTTTGATTAAGAATTGTGAATAATTAACATGATTATTTGTGAAAGAATGGTTTTGACTTTGGACTCTACTATACATGATTAAAATATAGTAAAATGATATTGATATCGATATGTGAGCATGCTTGGATTATCAGCCCATTCTATTATGCGAAAGCTATGATTTGACGGCGATATGTAACGCACCTTAGGCAAATCTCATATCGACTAAGTGCAAGGGGTAAGTTCAGTACAAAAGAGGGATGGTCTTAGAAAGGAGTGATGCATTTTGGGCTATGAGTGGTTCTAGCCCAGGAATAAATCTGTGAGGGCCAAGGCCTAAAGTGGACACGATCACATTGGACTGGGCTGTCACAACTTGGTATTAGAGCCAAGCCTTGCTCCTCTGGCTGGTGGTGGGGCAAACCTTAGCCAAGAGGCTGAGTCCCTAACGGGGGTTGGACGGCGATACGTAACGCACTTTAGGCAAATCCCACATTGGTTAAGTGCAAGGGGAGACACCTTAATGAGGGGTGGATGGTGATATGTAACGCACCTTAGGCGAATCCCACATTGGCTAAGTGCAAGGGGTAAGTTCAGTATAAAAGAGGGATGGTCTTAGAAAGGTGTGACACATTTTGGGCTATGAGTGGTTCTAGCCCAAGAACAAATCTGTGAGGGCCAAGGCCGATAACGAAAAATATCACACTGGACTAGGCCATCACATATACAATCTCTACTCTCCTCTATATACACACATAAAATTGTTCCAATATGGGAAGAATCTAAATAAGAATAAACTTAAACTAGAAAAGACAATATTTACTTTAATTATAAAAATCTCAACATTTTTAATAGCTTAAGATAATGAATAGTTTTTAGTTTAGATATTTCTTTTGTATTAATAATGACATGGTGGTTGTTGTGGTGGTAGTTGTGGAGTGGTGGTTGTGATGCTAGTGATGGTGGTGGTAATGGTGGATTGGTGGTGGTGGTGGTGGTAATGATGGTTGTGGTGGTGGCAATGGTTTTGGTAGTGATGGAGTGATGATGCTGGTGTGATTGGTGGTGGTAGTGATTTAACTATATTATATTACATATTTGCAAACAAACATAAAAATATAAAAATGGAATGGTTATTACATTTCATAAATTTTATCAATTATATTACCAAATGTAGTAATGAAATCTCAATTACATTCTATTCCATTATATTTTTCATTGCATTACAATTTTCATTGCATTACATTTTTTATTGCATTACTTTACTTTACTTTACATCGAACCAAACATACGCTAAGAGATTATTTGTTCCTTAACGCCATGTTTGGTATGATGTAATCAATCATCTAATGAAATGGAAATTACATTATTTGATTAGATTATTTTAACAATCTAATATTATTGAAATTACATATGTAATCTTCATTACTTAAATTGATATAATAAATGCACATGTATTGTCCATTACACAAGCACATGTAATACTAATTATATTAAGTTACCCCTATTAAGATTCTACCACTACCACAACTGCTCGACTTGTACTACCACCATCATTCGACCACCAGTCCATCATCCTCACTACCACCACCACCACCACCGTTCCTCCAACCACCACTACTCTACCACCACCTGCTCTATCACCATCACCATTATTGCTCCACCACTACCACTACTTTACCACCATCACCACTACTACTGTTTTATTACTACCATCTCAACCACCTCCACCATTATCGCTCCACCATTTTACCACCACCACTACTCTATCACCATCACCATAATCACCATCACTCCACCATCAACACTATTGCTATACCACCACTGCTGCTTTATCACCACCACCTCAACCATTTGACCATGAACACCATAACCACCACTCTATCACCATAATTTTATATTATAATTTAATTTATTCAATGAAAATATATAAAAAAAATTAATTTCTAATGAATTTAATTTTTATTTTGTTATATTATTTTTTTAATTACCTTCTTTTAATTTTTTAGTTCAAATAAACTTATAAATTTAAATGGTCTTTAATAACTTAATATAGCGAATAAATTTTGATTTATATCTATATTTTTTTGAATTAATAATAATGTGATGGTGGTAGCGTCATGTTTGAGGTAGTAATGGTGGTGGTGAAGGTGGAGGAGGAGGTGGAGTGATGATAGTGGTGGTGGTAGTGATAGTGGTGTGATTGGTGGTGGTATACTAATTACATTACATATTTTCAAACAAATATAAAAAAGGAATAATGATTATATTCCATAAATTTTCTCAATTACATTATCAAACATAGCAATGGAATCTTCATTACATTACATTTTTTATTGCATTATATCTTTGATTACATTATATTGCATTACATCAAACCAAACATAGTCTACATTTAAATCAAGTGAAATTTTAATCACTCGAACCCCCTGAACTTATGTAAAAAGTCTTGTAGTCCCTTATACTTTAAAAATGACCTTATGGCATCCTGAATTTATTTTTTTTGTAATAATTGCATGCCTGACTAGAGTGATAGATAAGTCAGGCACTACCCATGCGAATGACAAGGAAAATTAACATTCCAAGTGACAAATAATTTTGCCACATTGGATATCATGTTGAGAAAAAGAGAATTTTTAATTTTTTTTTCATTTGTACATTATTTTAATTTGAAACGTTGACTTATGTAAATAATTTAATTAATAAATAAATTAATACTTTTATTAATAATTAATCAATAATTTTGAATTCATTTATTGGTCTTCCATCAACAACACATGAATATTTGTCAAGTATAATAATAAACCACCATGAAAAATAAAAAAAATTGCTACTTATTTCATTCTTTCCCATAACCTTGATCTTTGCTGGATTTCTAGGGAATAATTGGAGTTGTAGGTCTCCAAATTGAGTGAAATTTAATTCTTTAGAAAGCTAAGACAAAAATCTACAAGTTTCATGCAGGGCTCAAAACCTAATCTTATCATTTTAGGGATCAAAGATAAGCAACCAATTTAGATCTACATTGAGTTACAAGCATCCAAATTAGACATAAGAAGATGTTTTGGAAAGCTAAAAAGTAGAGCTACAACATCCATGAAGGACATAAGACATTATCTTGCCATTTTAGTGGCCAAAATGGACAATCAATTTGGATATATTAGTGAGACACCATAACAAAACCAGTTTTGATATTTAAATCATAAGTTGAGCTATAAGTAATGGAATTGAACATAAGAGGATGTTTTAGAAAGATAAGAAATAGAGCAACAACTTTTATGAAGAAGTCAGAAACAGATGGAAATTATAAAAGGGTCGAAAAATGTCTTCTAGTCCCACCTAAGAACACATCTAACATCAAAATTCATCAATTCTAAACAATTCACATAGAATCCCTAACTTTTCATTTAAAAACATGAATTCTCAAAATCACATTTAAACCTAAAAATTGAAAACTTACGGAATTGAAAGGAGAAGGAAAGTATTATTGCATTAACCTCTTAAACAAGCTTAAAGAAGCTTGGAAAGCCTCAATCCTTGTCTTTCTCCTTTCCTTTTAGAGAGGGTTCACCAACGTCTTCAAAGTAGGAAAAAATTATAACAAACTATTTTTCAGTGTCGTTAATAGTGATTTACCCGTCTGTGAATAGTACCATTGATTTGGGACTTGGTATTATTTCGGCCCGAAAAAATTACTACGTGTGTCTATTATTTTATTTAATATTTTTGGAGCATGTTTGCATGATTTAGGTGGATAGAAAATATTTCATGAATATTTTTTGTGAATTAAGGCATTTAATGAATAGTGATTTTTAGGGTAGTATATTAAGGAATAATTGAGAAATTATTTTTGTGAAGTTAATTTAATTAATTGGTGGAGTTAAATAATATTTGAAAGAGAATTATTTGATGAATATTTAGAGTCATTGGATGAGATTACTTAGGACTTGATCATAGCCATTCATTTGGCATAACATTAGGAAGCAAAGTTTGATTTTGCTACTTATAGTTACCGCTCATCAACACATTCTCTCTCTTCCCTTCTTCTTCTCCGACGCCACCATCTTCTTCTCTTCTTCCTCAATTTTCTTTCATTTTCCTACCTCCAAATTACCACTAGACTACCTAATTAAACCATAGAATAGTGATTAATTCTTAAGAATTAAATAGTAGAAGTTGAAATTGGTGATTAAAGATGAAGAGAATTGAAGTTGCCATTGAAACAAGTAAGTTGTGAATTTCGAGTTTTATGATTTAATAAGTAGAATTCAAGGTTTAGGCATGGGATTAATGCATTAAATTATGCTCCATTCATTTCTTTTGTTAATTTTGATTTTAATATGCACTTTTTCCTACTTTGAAGAAGTGGGAGAACCCTCCACCAAAGGGAAATGAAAGACTAAAGAATGAAGCTTTCTAAGCTTCTTAAAGCTTGATTGAAAGGTTAGTGCACTAGTATTTCCATTTCCCTTTCAATTTCTTTAAATTTGAAATTTTGGGGGTTTTAATGATTTTGGAAAATTATGTGAATTGTGTTGAGAAATGGACGTTTGAATACTTTAAATTTGTTTCCCATGATCCTTAAGCATGGTAGTATTGTTAAAAGGGAAGGGAAACACCTCCTTGCCCATTAACAATAAGTGTCAAACCCTCTTTGAGAGGAAGGGCATTGATTTTGTTTCATGCTTTTGAAGTTCTTTGAATCTTAATGAGTTTTTGGAAGGATTTCATTTAAACAAGTGTGGTAATTTTGAAAAGAAATCATTTCCCATTGATTTGGAAGAAGAGGCCGAACCTTAGTAAGGTGAAAGGCCATTGTGTTTCTTTGATTTTTAAGCTTGATTTTAACTTAAATGAGTTTGTTTATAAGTAATTTGGTGATGGTTTAAGGCTTTAATTTGAATTCTAATGTCTTAGCATTTTTCATGACTTGAAGAAGGTTTTGAAATGGTAAAATGTTTTATGGTTAAGTGTTTAAAGTAATGGATTTAATGATTTTGAGTTAGTGATTAAGGCATTTGATGGAGGAAGCTTTTCCTCCTTTGTTTTCATAAAGAGGCCGAACCTTCTTTAGTAAGTAAGGTATGATTTTGGTCTTTTAAATATTGATCTTTAAGTATTTTTAAGCTATGATTATTTGTGATTAAGAAAGTATGGTTTTGGCTTTAAACATAAGAGGATTTGAAGTGCATTTACAAGTTGTAAGATAAGTGATTTTGAAATAATAAGTATTAATTATAAAATGTTTTGGAT
>CANUEP010195713.1:0-29365 GCA_947857235.1 Jatropha podagrica | reverse complement strand
TTTGCAAATTTTTTTTCGCAATTGGTTTTAAACGTGGTTTTTTTTTTTTTTTACCCTTTTTAATTACCCTTATTTTTCATTTTTTTTTTATTTGGGCCAAATTTTTTCGACTCCCCCCCCCCCCCCCCCCTTAATTACTTTGAAAGATCTTGATGGAAATCCTCCATTGAAAGAGTTTCACATTGGTCCTTATGGTGAAAAATCAGGAGATGCTCATCAAACAAAGAAAGCAAGTTGCCATGCTACTTCTGAAATGTCTGCATTTTGCAGTAATGACTTTATGACTAACTGTTGCCGTAAATTTTTAGTAATGGCATGGAAGTGATTAAGAGCCAAAATCGATCGAAATTCTACAACACATGTTCCTTCTCTTGCTGAACAAGCTCATATAATTTTTTATGGTATTGAAAAAGAAGAAGGATTTGATACCACTATCCTAAGAGAGCAATTTGTAGGCTACCTTCAACTTGCAAATGATTTCTTGCAGCTAAAATCATCTTTTTCTTTAAGCATTTCATCAGAGTTTCAGCTAAAGAAATTAGAGAAGTTAAGAGGGCAGCTGGACGATTCTTTAAGTCTTGAGAAAGAAGCCATTGCCAATTCTTCATTTGTTAGGGATGAACTTATCAAAACTGAGGAAGAAATAGCAAGACTAATTCAAGAAAGAAAGTACTTGAGTCCTCCTTAGAAGGTATGAAAAGTGATGACTTGGAGAAACATAGCATGGTTTTACAAGTTCATGAGGAAATATCGAAAGTTGAAGTTATGTCAATCCGCAGTGAAGAAGATGAGCAATCTCTCTCTAAATTGCAAAAGCTACTTTTTGATAAGCACAATGAGTTGGAGCAGCTTGAATATAATCCATAGAAGGTTTTTTTTTTTTTTTTTTTTTTATAATTTGCTTAGTATTTTTTTTTTTTTTTTTAAATTTAATAAAATTATTTAATTATTAATAAAATTTTATTTAATTAATAACTTATGACGCTTAAAATTTTCACTCAATTTTGATTTTTTTGTGACTATACTTAGCATAATACTAAGTCGCCTACGTACCATCTTTTTGGAAGGATCAAGTCATAACGTAGTTCAACTACAAGAGATTTTCTTTTTTTTTTGTGTCTGCGCTTAGTGTAATACTAAGCTGCCTATGTACCTTCTTTTTAGAAGGATCGAGCTTACTATAATACTAAGCTGCCTACGTACCTTCTTTTTAGGAGGATCGAGTCATAACGTAGTTCCATTACAAGTTTTTTTTTTTTTGTTTTTTTATTAGTCGTTCACAGTTTCAGCTCGTTCGACCAGAAGTGCTGTTGAGCTTCTAGGCGTAGCATCTCTTCAAAAACTCATCATTCATTGGCCCGATTCACACTCCATCCTAATAAATTATCTTGTATGCTCCATTCAAGTAGACTTCTTGAACTACATATGGTCCGTCCTAGTTTGAGAGGAACTTATTGACCATACATCGCAACATGATTATTGGTCTTCTCACTGCTAAAACTATATTACCAACTTGAAAAGAGCGAATTTGCATCTTCCTGTTAAAAGATTTGCACATTCGGGCTTAATAACACTGCAAATGTTGTTGTGATTCGAGTCGTTTGGCATCTAGTGCTTCTAACTCTTATAGGCGAAGCCAAGCAATGTCTTCATTAGAGAGACCTTCTTGGATGGCAATTCTCAAGGATGGAATTTGTTGTTTGAGAGGAAGAACAACTTCTACACCATACACAAGCGAATATGGAGTTGCTTCAGTTGATGATTTATATATAGTTCGATAAGCCCACAATGATTCCCCTAGCCTTTCAGCCAATCCTTTTTCAATCGATTGACTATCTTCTTGAAGAGTTTTCCCAGAGTGTTGTTGAATGCCTCTATAAGCCCGTTTGTTGGTGCATTATACATGGACAATTATATTGCTTAAATTTGAATTGCTCACACAACTTGTCCATAGCTTTATTGTAGAACTCCCTTCCTTTATTAGTTATGATGTATCAAGGCATACCAAAACGATCAATGGTGTTCATTGTAATAAAGCTCACTACAGTCACCTTAATTTCTTTGTATGGAGCAACTTTAGCCCATTTTGAGAAGTAATTAGTAGCAGCAAGAATGTATAGGTAGCCACTTGAACTTTTTGAAAGAGGTCCTACAACATCCAATCCCAAAGCTTTGAAAGGCCGTGATGCTATTGTTGGATGAAGTGGTTCATGCAGTTGATGAATTAAGTTTTCATGTAATTGACACTCTTGACATCTTTTGGCATAATTCATGCAATCCATTACCATTATTGGCCAATAGTACCCCATCCTTTTAATCTAAAAGTGCAACTTTGGCCTAAATTAATGTGCACCACAAACACCTGGATGTGCTTCTTCTAAAGCTTTGATAGCTTCTTCCTCCCTAAGGCAGCATAGGAAGACTCCATCAAAAGAGCGACAATAAAGCGTACCTTTGAAGTTTATGAAGCGAAAAGTCTGACGTCTTATTTTAACTTTCTTTCTTGGATCATCTGGCAATTTTCCATGCTCCATATAATTGACAAGAGGTCACCAATCTTCTTTATCAATTTCATAAATGGAGACAACATCTACCTCCTCGAGTTCAATATCCAATATAGGTGGTATTACCCATCTTTTACATATTGGAACATTTGCCTCTACATTTAGCAATGCTAGAGTTGATGCCAAATTTGCTAAAGAATTAGCTTGGCGATTTTCTTTTCCCGATACGTGCTCGATTGAAGTACGGTCAAACTGAGAGAGAAGCTTAGCAGCATAATTGAAGTAAGGCAATAACTCTAGCTTTCTTACTTCATACAATGAGAGTACTTGATTGATAACTAACTTTGAATCTCCGAATATCCTCAAGTTAGATATTTCCATGTCAATCGCCATTTCTAGGCCAAATATCAAGGCCTGATATTCTGCAACATTATTTGAACACCTCTCGACTAAGTTAAATGCAAAATGTAAGATTTTTCCTTCTGGAGTGATGAAAACAACTCCAACTCCTACACCCATTTGACTTGATGCACCATCAAAAAATATTCTCCAAGGTTGTGGAACTTCAATAAGGAAAACTTCTTCATCCAGTAACTCTTTAGAGAACTTTCAATCATCAAGAATAGGATGGTTTGCAAGCAAATCAACAAGTGCTTGCCCTTTTATTGCTCTTTGTGGGATGTACGTTATCTTTAACTCTTGAAGTAATAGACCCCATTTCACCAGTCTTCTAGAAAAAAATAGTTTGGCCATCAAAATATTTGATGAGATCAGCACGTGAAATCAACCGAACTGAATGAGCCTGCAAGTAATGCCTCATTCTCCTTTCCTTCATCATTTTCTTGTGCTAATAGTACTCTCAAAGGGCATTCTTGAGCAGCAATATGCAAGATAAGGGATGCCCTTGTATTGGAGCCCTAAGCATAGGTGGATTCATTAAATATGACTTAATGCTTTCAAAAGCATTACTACTTGCTTCATCCCATTCAAAAGGAACACCCTTTTTCATGAGTCGACTGACCGGCTGACATCAACCAAGTAGATTTGAAATAAACCTTTGAATGTATGCCAATTTCCTTTGTAGGCTTTAAAGTTCATGAATGTTTTGAAGTTTTGGCATTTTGAGGATTGCATTAACTTTGGACTGATCAATCTCAATACCTTGATGTCTCACAATGAACCCTAAGAACTTTCCTAAAGAGTCTCCAAATGCACATTTTAAAGGATTCATCTTCAGTTGAAATTTACGTAAATGCTGAAATAATTGTCGAAGATCATGGATGTGGTTAGTTGCTTCCTTTGACTTCATAACTAGGTCATCACATAGCATCAACACTTTTGTGGAGCATATCATTAAAGATTTTTTGCATCGCTTGTTGATAAGGAGCACCAGCATTCTTCAATCAAAAAGGCATGACTGTGTAGCAATATATATCTTTTGGCATTCGAAATGTTGTCGCTTCTGCATCCTTAATAACCATTGGGATTTGATTGTAGCCAAATGAGCCATCCATAAAGGAAAGTCATTCATAACCAGTTGTGGCATCCACCATAATTTCAATGATGGGAAGAGGAAAGTCATCCTTTGGACATGCATTGTTTAGATCTCAAAAATCTATATAAATTCTTAACTGCCCATTTTTCTTTCTGATAGGAATAATGTTTGAGATTCATGTAGGGTACTTAACTTCCCTTATGAAATCGGCTTCTATCTATGGGATCAACTCTGAACAGAATCGCCTTTGACCTTGTTTCATTGGCTTCACCCTAGGTTTAATTAACAAGTTATGGACTAGTACCCTAGGATCCAATCCCGGCATCTCTTTATAAGACCATGCAAAGACATCTTGATACTCTTAAAGTAATTCAACATACTCCATTTCCTCCTCAGACAATAAATTTGCACTAAGGAAAATTGGGCAAGGGTCTTCCATTATTCTGAGATTGACTTCTTTCAACTCATCAACCATAGCTTTATTTTCCTCTTCCAAGGCAAAAGGAGCATCCTCAGCACTTTCCTCAACTAGAGCTTAGTCTTGATTCATGTCTTCAAAAGTAATATGGCCAACCATCAATACATCAAGTTCTTCTTCCTCAGATTGATTAGAGACATGGTCGGTTATCACCACGGTATGGGCTTTTGCCTTCAAGGTGGATCCCGTAGTCACCACCCACTCAGTTTTTTTTTTATTCAAGAGGGGATGTTATTGCATAAGTCATTGCAATCTATAGTAACAGTAAACTACTTCTTTTTATTCTTCTTTCCTTTATTTGGCTTTGAAATCCCAAGTCTTTAGTGGATGGAGGTCTTACTGTTTTCAGTGTTTGCACCTTTAGGAGTTCTAATTCGATCAAAGATCGAAATACGATTTGAAGAAACTCCTAATCGACCGAAAATGGAAGGCTTGAAACCTTGCTTTTTGTCTCCTCTAGTTCTTCAACAAAAATATGATTAGAGGTTTCTCTTTTGATTTTCAAGCGTAAAGGAGCAAGAGCTTGATATCCCAAGCTAATTTTAGACCCCTAATCAGCAGTATTCTTCTCCTTCCATACTTTGCTAATCCTATTTGATAATTGCTCACTATCACCATTTTTGAAATCCTTTGTCAATTTGGCCATATCAATAGAGCCATACCCAGCTTTAGCTAGTAGTTTATAAGCATTTGGGTCAAAACCACTTGTTCTTTTGGTTGGCAATGCTTCATGCTCAACTATTGGCTCTTGGAAGGCCTTGCAAATCCCTTTAATGGTGACTTGAAAACCTTAGAGGAAACAAGACTAGTGAGCAATAGAGTCAAATCTTTCAAGCCTTGTATGATATATTATGGATTTGAGGAAGAAGATTGATCATCTTTGCCTTTGGAGACATGTACAAAACAAAGCTTCATTTTTTTGGCAACCATTTGACTTATCTTTACTTATCCTCCTTGCTTTCTTCTATTGAGGAAGATTCCCCTTCTTCAATCTTCTTTGCAGGAGCCTTTCCTTCAACATCCTCAATAAAAAATTCCTCAAAGTAGAACTTTGCATCGATAAAATATGATTCAGCTTTGGTAAACGGCTTCGAATCAACTACAACTACTCTTATTTTTCCATCTCTTGGGTATTTGAAACATTGATGGTCATTCGATGACAACACCTTATTCCTATGAATCCATGGACGCCCTAATAGTTTATTGTAAGTCATTCTTTCATCAATCACATGTAGAAGAACATTTGACTCTATCTCATCAATACGCAATTGGAGCTGAATTCTACCGACAGCCCTTTGCCCATTCTGGTTGAAGCCATATATCACCAATCGACTTTTCTTCAGTTCATCCATAGGCATGCCAAGTTCCTTAAAGGTCTTGAGAGGCATAATGTTGACGGATGAACCTAGATCAAGTAAGATTCGATTTATCTTTCTTTCATAGATATAACCTGCAACAAATAAAGGACTATTATGGGGCTTATCACTAAGCACTCGATCTTCATCGATAAAGGTGATTTTTTCCACAGCAGTATAGTAGGCCTTTGCTTTCTGAGTCCATAGCAATATAGTAGGCCTTTGCTTTCTGAGTCTTCTCATCGCTATCTTGTTTTAGCTCTCCTTCAACATGACAACATGGAAAAGAAAATTTAGCATCCATTAACTCCTTTGGCATGTATTCTGCCAAAGTGATTGGTCGCCTAGGCTTTTGTTTTATGCAATCTTCTACCTGTGATTTGTAGATCTTTTTTGGCTTTTAAGACTTTGATTGAATCTTTGATGAAGTCAGTTGTATTGACTTAACAAGCTTCTTCAACACTTTATTCCTCTTTGGAGCCTTTTTGGATGGAAGTGGGTTTCTCTTTTCACTTCTTTGTGAGTAACCGAAGTCCATCCTTCATCTTCAAACTGATTTTCAACAAGCTCGTTGCCCCTAGTAGTGATCCCTTCTCTTTGTAGCAAGCTGAATTCATTTGGCAAAGAAGTTTAGTTTAGAACAGACACCTCAACTTGAATTGGGTCCAAAGAGTCAAACCTTATTGTTTCTCTTCTTGTTGAAATCAGCAATTCATCAACCACTATCGTTATCACATTGGCGGTCACTTCCTCCTCATCGAAAGTGATGGCACCGTGTTTCTAGAGCTCTATGATTTTATCTTTTAAGATGAAGCACTTTCCAACTAGATGGCTAATTGGCCTATGATGCTTACAGTAATTTGAATCATTCACTCGATTTGCTTCCTTTAGGCATTTCATCTCTGGTAATTGGATGAGTTTAGCTTTTAGCAGTTCATCCAACATGTTTGAAACATCAGAATAAAAAAAGGGATAGCTCTTTTCCTACCTCTCCTTCAAGGTAGCCTTTTTTTCTTTCTATAATCTAAAAAAATTAGTGGCCTTCGTATGTTGCTTATTTTCGATCTTAGGCTGTACATTGATTGGCTTTGTTGTTACAGCCATAGACTACTTACTTTCTAACTTAACAGGCGTTTTAGCGAATTTTCGTACTTCTACCTTATGTTTCCCTTTTCTTGGTTCCTAAAATGGGAAATTTTGATTCCCATGATTAGAAATACTAAGCTCTATGTCATGAGCCCAAGTAGCCAACTCTTCAAAAGTATGAGGCTTGATCCCTTGAAAGATGTAGCATAAGGCCCAATGCATGCCCTTGATGAACATATCAATTGCTGAAGATTCTGACAATCGATCTTAGCAATTCAAACTGAGACTTCTCCATCTTTCAATGTAGTCAATCACTAATTTCTCCTTCCATTGACGAGTAGCTGTGAGTTCAATCATGTTAACTACACATTTGGTGCTGTAAAAGTGATTAAGAAATTCTCACTCTAATTGTTCTTAGCTATCAATGGAACTCGGCTTGAGATCGTGTACCAATCAAAGGCATTTCCTTTCAGAGACCGAACGAATTGTTTGATGAGTAGATCGCCATCCGTGCCAGTATTGTTGCAAGTTTCCATAAAGTGGGCTACGTGTTGTCTTGGATTTCCCTTTCCATCAAATTGTTGAAACTTGGGAGGTTGGTAATTTGATGGCATCCTTAGCATGTCGATCCTCAAAGTGTATGGCTTTGAGTAAGTGTAAGAAGGTAGCATCATAGTCTCTGATCGATCTTTCAAGGCTTCTATAATCAGCTCCTTTAGTTGAATAGTTGAGATCGAGCTATTAGCAGCAAGTCTAACACCTTTTTTAGGGTCTCCCTTGATGGCATCTCTTTTGGTGGTATAAACCCCTTTGATGTGGATTCATCCTTTTCCAACATTTGACTTTTTCCAATCATGCTATCAAACCTGTTCATGAGATAAGCAATTTGGCTATCTTTCTCCTGAAGAGCATGATTAAGAGCTTCTAGTTGCAACTTTAGAGCATCCAGTTCTTCTAATGATCTAGTTCCAGTTAATAGACATGACATTAGAAGAGTTTGTTGTTGAAGCAATCGACCATTTTTGGGAAGCACCTCTTAGTTGACTCCACCTAAATTGGCGAGGCAACAATAGTTTGTTGAGGAAGAGGAGTCGTCTTTGCATAAATCTCTGCGGCAAACTTCGTCTTGATATTTACATTAGGACTTGAGCCAATATTAGATCCGACACTGAGAAAATTTGAAGCGCTAGTTTGTGCGGCCTTCAAGGTGACAATGATCTTTCTTGGTGCCATCGAATCTTTTAGCTAATTTGTTAAAACTCTGAGAATTGCAAAGTGAAGAGATAAGAGGTAGAGACGTCCCATTGGGTGTGCTAGAAATCTATAAGCGTAAAATTTGTTCCTGAAAATTAAGAAACAAAATTACAAAAAATACAAATTATATTTATAAAGAAGTGGATACAATCTCTAGTGTGAAATCCACTATTACAGCAAAGATTATCCTCTAATTCTTCTCTTTGTTATAAGCACGATTCAAGAGTCGAGGGACTTGATCTTGAACACGATTCAATGACTGAAAGACTTGATGTTGAATTGATGTAGAATGAACGTTAGACGATTCAAGGGTCAAAGAGACTTGATCTTGAATTGACATAGAACGAACTTTGATTCTTTAGACTTAGGACAGAACTTTTGTAGTCTTGAGTTCGACAGAGCTTAGGGGTTTCTTTTCTGTCTTTTTCTCTACGAGTCTGTATGTATCTATATGTGAAGAGAGACCTTCTATTTATAAAGATTTGAGGGGGTCCCTTCGCCAAGTACGTAATTTGATTGGTCCACTTGGCAAGCTCTCATTAGCTATTGCCGCATCACCTAACTTATATAGACGCCTGACTTATTAGCCAAGATTTAATTTAATTGGTCCACATGGCTAATTTTTTATTAGTCTTACTACATTATTTATTTATGCAGCAAATAATATTTATCCAATAATTTTATTTTAATAACCATTTCAATATTTTGATTGGTTATTAAAATAAATTATTTAATTTAGCTAACCAATAATTTTATTAGCTAATTAAATAATTAAGTTAATAATTAAATTAACTTAAATTAAATTTAGGTGTTTATAGGGTCACCTTGGCTTGGCCTTTCACGACAATTAACAAGTGATTTTTCTTTGCTTCTCTCACAACAATTATTTTTCACTTTTGTTTCTTCTCCACTAACAATGCACATATCCAAAGCAAAAACACCACCAAAGAAGAACCAATCAAGGAAGCTTGCAATGATCAAAAGAGAAAGGCTTGTTGGAGCTATAGGAAGAGATACAAAAGCTGAATGTCAAGAATTGGATGTGAAGCTTAGTGCAAAATAGTAAACAAACCCAAGTTTAATTGTTATTCAATGCCTTTGTTTCTTTATTTTTATTGGAATATTATTATGAATGTTGTATTGATTTTCATGCAAGGCTAAACTCTAAATCTAGCTATGGGAGCCATTTTTAAGATTAATGTGCCCATGAATGGTTTGATTTATTCCTGTTTATGCTTAAGGGTTCTTGATTTAATAAGTTTAATCTTAATGCCTGTGGATATGTTGGGCCCCATATTTGCATGATTTTTATACTAACTTGTATGATTGGAAGATTGACTTGTTAGTCGGACCACACATGTTAAACTTAGAAAAACATATCTAGGGATAGGCTGGATTTCTTCAAGAATCAAAGGATTAACATCAACTTATTAGGTTTCAATCAACATAGTTCGATGAAAGTAGGTACCATTTTGATTCTAACATGTCCATTTAGCCTTGGAAGAGGAACTTTGGTATTTTAGGTTAGTCCTCCTTCAGGAACAGGTTTAAACCATTAAATCAATCATTTGCCGTACACATTAAGCTAATCAATATCCTATAGTTAGATTATCTTAACATTTGATTATTTGACCCTTAAAAATTGTTAGCTTAAATCTCTTATTTTAATTTATATTTATTTAAATTTTATTGTAGTTTATTTATTACTTGTCAAAGTATTTACAGTCATCATGATAACTGTTAAGCATAAAAATTAGTAATCTATTCCCCAATCCTTGTGGATTCGACATCCTTTTTCTATATTAATTGTATTGCCCGTGTACTTGTGAAATACGCACTCATAGCCATCAGTTTGATTAAAAATCAAAGAAAACATTAATTTTTTAGTTTATCTAGCCATATTCATTGTATAAAAAAGTGAACATTTATTATTTGACCTTTTTCAAAGAGAATGCCAACACAATTTTCAAATAGTAGAATACATTTACAAAGATGTTGTTACTGTAAATTTGGGTGCCTTTATTTAATTATATTATTATTGGAGCTTGTACATTTTTGTCCCTTGACAAGTGTGGGCCTCACTTTCCAATTAAATAATAAAAATGTTAAGAGTAAGATTACTTTAGTTCCCTTAAAGCAATGAGTATGACATTATCTTTTTACTCTTAGTTTATAGAGGAGAGAGAATGAGATGATTTGTAACATCCTGAACTTGAAATACCTTATCATTATCATACATTCGTATTTACAAACATGACATATATGACATAGATGTATATACACATGCATTTGCAACTATTTTACGATAAATATTGGGCTATGATTTGCCTAACCATGAACATGCACATGAGACATCTGGTACGAATATAAGTATTTCTGAATTTGAGGAGCTTTGGCACTCTATCCTAAATGTAGAGGATATACTTGAACTCTTATTAGTCTCTTGGTACATCTATTTAAGGTGTCCAAGAATGAGTTAACTCAAGTGAGTATATTGAGAATGTTATAGAGAAATATGCATGTTTTGGTGATTTGATTTATTAAGATTGCCTTGATATGTTGGTAAGACATTGTTAATCACAAAATCATAAATTAATGAAAGTGGAAAATAATTATGGAGATTAATAAGGAGAATGTTAAATGTGTTCAAGTCATAGTGATGAGAAGTCAGCATTTAAAGCACCTCAATTAGTATCCTAATTAAGTACTTAGTGATTTTATGTTAAATCATCTAAGATGTTTAGTTAAGTCCTAAATGAGATTAATTAAGTGTTACTGGAGGATTATGGATTTGATTAGCATAAAAACAAGTTATGATAATAAGTGTGGGTAAAAGTATGAATAAGTGGGACTTTAAGGAGGTTAAGAGAGATTTGATGATCATGTGACTTGCACATGACTTTTTATTGCTTATATAGCATATTATTGTCAAAATAAGAGGAGAGAAAACACAAAAGAAAGGAGAAGGAGAGAGGATTCAAAACATAATGAGAGGAGAAGGAAAAAAAAAGAAAGAAAAGTTGATTTCTTTTGAAATTAACACTTGAAATCAAAGGATTTTTACTAGAAATCATCAAAGATGAGTTAATCTTCAATTTAATCTAAGTTATTTGCATAATTTGGAGGAGATGTAATTAGGGTTTTGGGGAAAGATTGATCTTTGATGGAAAATAAGTGAAGTCAACATGATTTTAAGTGTTAATTAGTTAGTATTGATTATATAGACTATGAATTGAGAAAAATAAAATCCTCGGAAGGTTCAAACAGTTGAGGATGATTATGAAGATTATGTTTTTAATATGAATTGATGAGTTTAATTAGTTAATTAAGCATTCAAATGATGTTAGTAAGTGTTAGCTTGAAAAGAATTTTGTTTAAATTGAAGTTACCATATTTATATGGTTATAGAAGTATAAAGAGCTATTGTGTTTGATGAATTTCAATGATGTTAATCGATGAGTAGTTGATTGAATTGAGAATACAAGATTGCTAAGTGATTGTTGGAGAATACATGGAATTTTTTTCTAAAAGTTCAAAATATAAAGGGAATAATAAATATTAAGCATTTAAGTCATACACCAAGTGTTTGATTAAATACCTAAATGAATATTGAGGTGCTTGCTTTTAAGTCAAAATATAAAATAATGCTTTTAAGTCAAAATATTGAGGTGCCTCCTTATAATGATTATTTGTACATAAGGAATGAATGCTTATAATTTCTTCCTTGATACATGACATACTAAATATCCTATTATGATAAAAATATGATTCTTACCATGGAAAAAGGCAAGCTAAGCAAAAATGTATGCACTATCATGAGGGCAATGAACCTTATCCGTGATGAATGTTTGCTTGAGATATATGTTATGATAATATTCTGTATTTGATACTCTGCTTTGGAAAGAACATGTTGTGATTCTAAAAAGTGACAGATTAAGCAAAAAAAAGAGGTATGCATTGTTCTAGGGCCAGTGAGCCTAATCTATGAATGCAATTCCATCAAATTTTACATATAAGATAAAGGGAAGTTATGACTGTCATTACCAACATCTGAATCTAATCTGTATCTGGATCTGCATGCTCACAAATCTATAATATGGAGCTGCATGCTCATAAATATGCTATCTAGAGCTGTGTGCTCGTAAATATGCTATTTGGAGCTGCGTGCTCATGAATCTATTATCTGAAGCTACAAGCTCAAAATTTGAATCTAGAGTTGAGTGCCTAAAATATCTAATCTAAAATTCGGCCAACTAAATATGATCTGAAATCTGTCATTTGACATGTCATAACATAAATAATATGATAATCATTTGCATTACACTTTCGAAATATGTTTTTGAACCATTGTATTAGTGATTCCTTGGATGTCTGTGATTTATATTTTTATGAATGAGAATGATGCGATATCTATACATTATTATTATGAATGATTTGATTAATGATTATTATTATCTGATGATGTTTGATGCTAGGAAATGATGGCCTGAGCAGTTTGAGATGTTATGAATTATTGGGAGTCTACTGTGTGCTTTATTAAAGATGCTTGTTATGTTTTCATATTTTAAATAATTATTTATGATGAATTTTACTCATTGAGTGGCATCTCATATAAAATGCTAATGGTTTTTCAGATTTTGGCCCTCGGAGCATTGGCAGTTAAATTTCCTTGTGTTCTGACTGATAGAAATGGAACTATGGTCGAGATCAGTTATGTTTGCATATGTTCTCACTTTTGTATGCATGTATTTAAGGAGTTTGTTCTCAATACGGTTCACCATGTAAAAAGATATGCTTAAACTATGTTTTGTCATGTATATATTTACATATGACTGTATATGAAAAGTAATAAACTTTTCGATATTGATTTCCACTGCTGAATATGTGGTGTGACTTATACCTCTGTTAATGGTTATATATGACATGTCATGTAGCATCTTAGCACTATTTATCCTTGGATATATAGTGTCAGGGTGTTACATAATTGACTTGAATTTTAAAAATATCATTATATCTTTTATGATTGACTCTAAAAATTCAAGGAATCATTACTATTTTTAGTTTATCTAGTCATATTCAATGGTCTAGAAAACAATATTTAATTTTTTTAGTCTTTAAAAGGGAATGGCAACAGAATTTTCAAACGGTAAAACACTTTACAAGTGTGCTATGTTACTGCATTTTTGGCGCCCAAATTTAACTATGTTATTGTTTGACATTGTGCATATATGTCCCTTACAAGTGTGGGCCTCTAGACCCTCAACTTTTGCCCCAGTACACAGACTTAGTGATGATAACCTTTTTTAGTGATGAAATTGAGTTTTAGATATCTGATGAACTTGATTCTCGGATTAATAATGCAAATTTAAGAAATGTGACTGATGGGCTATTATCACATTTTTGGATTTCCAAGGTTTTTGCATCGAAACAAGACTCGGGAAGTGTCTAGGGTGCACCCATAACGAGTCTAGGTGCATTCTCTCATTTTGCATGCTGCTCAGATTGATTTCATGAAAATTGGACTTGACCATTTTGATATCCATCAATGACCAATGCCACATTGGCCCCAAAATTAAGGCTACCTAGCCACTCATTTACCTATAAATAGACTAAGGTTTAGGCAAAAGGGGGAGGAGAGTTGATTACCTAACAAAATTCTTGCATTTATTTCTCAAACTTCTAAATCTAATATAGGTATTATGAAATATAAGAAATAAAAAAAATATATAAGAATATAATATATAGAATAAAAGAGAGTAGAGAGAAGTGATTTTATTGTAATCTTAGTTACACAATCCATATGATTTAAGGCCTATTTATAGGGTACCAAAAGTCATCTTTAAAAGACACAACCTTACACTAAAAGATACAACCATACACTAAAAGATACAACCCTTCATCCCAAAGGACATAACCCTTCATTCCAAAAGACATGACTTTTGGATAAATAAATAATTATTTAAATAACTTATGGACATCCATTATATTATATAGTTTCATAACACTCCCCCTTGGATGTCCATTACACAAAAGAATATGCGTCGTTAAACCTTACTAGAGAAAAACCCAGCATGAAAAAATCCTAGTGAAGGAAAAAGAGTACAGTATTCTTTGTGTCTTAAAAATTTATTTTCTCTCCCTGATGAAGGTCTGCTTTAGAACATTAAGCTAACATATATCGATCTTGTATGCCATTTTCTTGAATGTTGAAATTGGTAGGGACTTGGTAAATAAATCTGCCATATTATCACTTGAACGAATCTATTGTGCATTAATATCACCATTCTTATGAAGATCATATGTGAAAAAGAACTTTGGTGATATATGTTTGGTTTTGTCTCCCTTAATGAATCCTCCTTTTAACTACGCTATGCAAGCTGCATTATCTTCATATAACACTGTAGGTATATTTTTGTGAGATAAACCACATTTTTCTCGAATAAAATGAATCATAGATCTCAACCAAACGCATTCTCGACTTGCTTCATGAATAGCTACTATTTCTGCATGATTTGAGGAAGTGGCAGTTATAGATTGCTTTGTAGATCGCAATGATATAGCTATACATCCATAAGTAAATAAATAGCTTGTTTGAGATCCTGCTTTGTGTGGATCAAATAAATACCTTGCACTTGCATAACCAATTAATTCTGGACTAGATTCATTGGAATAAAATAAACCCATATCAATTGTCCCTTTCAAATATCTCAAGATATGCTTGATCCCATTCCAATGCCTTCGAGTAGGAGTAAAACTATATCTTGCAAGCAAATTAACAGAAAATGTTATATCTGGTCTCATAGTATTAGCAAGATACATAAGTGCACCAAATTGCATTTAAATATGGTACTTCAGGACCAAGAAGTTCCTCACCCTTTTCTGGAGCTCGAAATGGTTCTTTATTTACATCAAGTGATCGAACAATCATTGGACTGCTTAATGGATGAGCTTTATCCATACAAAATCGTTTTAAAATCTATTATGTATAGGCAGATTGATGAATAAAAATTCCTTTTGGTAAATGCTCAATTAGTAAACCAAGACAAAATTTTGTCTTCCCTAGGTCTTTCATTTCAAATTCTTTCTTTAAATACTTAACTGCATTTTGGAGCTCTATTGGAGTTCCAATGAGATTGATATCATCAACCTATACTGCAATAATAACAAATTCAGATATTGATCTTTTGATAAAAATACATGGACAAATTGGATCATTTATATAACTTTATTTTATTAGATATATACTAAGGGGATTGTACCACATACGCCCAGATTGTTTTAATCCATATAAGGATCTTTGTAATTTGATTGAATATAATTCTCTGGAATTTGACTTATATGTTTCAGGCATTTTAAATCCTTTAGTGATTTTCATATTGATGTCATTATCCAGTGAGCCATATAAATAGGCTGTAACCACATCCATTAAATGCATTTCAAGTTTTTCATGCACAGTTAAACTAATAAGGTACTAAAAAGTAATTGCATCCATAACAAGAGAGTATGTTTCCTCATAATTAATACTAGGTCTTTATTAAAATCCTTGTGCCACAAGGCGTGCTTTATACCTTGTAATTTCATTATGCTCATTTCGCTTCCGTGCAAAGACCCATTTGTATCCGATCAGTTTCATACCCTTTGGTGTCTAGATTACTAGTCCAAAAACTTCACGTTTAGCAAGTGAATTTAATTCAGATTGAATTGCATCTTTCCATTCTGGCCTATCATGTCTTTGTTGACATTCTTTAACAGATTGAGGCTCAATATATTCACTATCTTTCATAACATCAAGTGCAACATTGTAAGGAAAAACATCATCAATTACTGTTGTCACTCGATTTAGATTTCCTCTTGTACTAAGAAAGCTTATTGATTTTTCCTCATTTTCTTGATATTCATGTAAATGATTTTCTTTACGAATATCATCATGAACAATAATATTTTGATCCATTTCATGTGATTCTTCAATAGTGCTACTAGGATTATTTAATGTTTTCTTCTTTTTAAGGATTTTTGTCTTTAGAACCCAATAGTCTACCCCGCTTCAGGTGTGTATTAGACTCATTAGCAATAGCACTAGTAGATGGTCCTACAGGGACATCAATTCGAATAGGAACATTAGCAACTGGAACATGTGATTTGGTTATTCGTTTCGAATCAGTAAATGCACCTGGCATTTGATTTGTTATTTTTTGCAAATTAATTATCTTTTCAACCTCTTGCTCACATATAGCTGCACGAGGATCAAGATGATGTAAAGATGAAACATTACATTCAAGTTCTCTTCTTATTTCCTTTTTCTCTCCCCCTAATTCTAGAAAAATTATTTCATCAAATTGACAGTCAACAAAACGAGCTGTAAATAAATCTCATGTCAATGGTTCGAAGTAACGAATAATAGAGGGTGATTCATACCCAACATTTATTCCTAACCTTCTCTAAGGACCCATTTTGGTTCGTTGTGATGATGCTATTGGCACATATACAGCACACCCAAAAATTCTTAGATGAGAGATATTAGGTACATGACCAAAAGCCAATTGTATTGGGGAGAATTGATGATAATTTGTTTGCCTAATACGAACAAGTGCTCCTGCATGAAGAATAGCATAGCCCCAAATAGAAGTTGGTAATTTTGTTCTCATAAGCAATGGTCTTCCAATCAACTGGAGATGTTTAATAAATGATTCTGCTAGGCCATTTTGTGTATGAACATGTGCTACAAGATGTTCAATAGTTATTTCAATTGATAAACAATATTCATTAAAAGCACGAGACGAGAATTCTACAGCATTATCAAGGCAAATAGATTTAATTGGATGATCTAGAAACTGAGCTCATAATCAAATTATTTGTGCAAGTAATCTCGCAAATGCTAGGTTGCGAGATGATAATTAACACACATGAGACCATCTTGAAGATGCATCTATTAGGACTATAAAATATCTAAATTGTCCACTAGGTGGATGTATAGGTCCACAAATATTTCTATGGATGCGTTCTAAAAATGCAGGTGATTCATTTTCAACCTTGGTTGGTGATGGTCTAATAATTAATTTGCCTTGATAATAAGCGACACAAGAAAAATCATCATTTGTAAGAATCTTCTAATTCTTTAAAGGATGGCCATATGAATTATTAATTATTCTTCTCATCATTATGGATTTGGGATGTCCTAATCGATTATGCCAAAGTATGAAAATGTTTGGATCAGTAAACTTCTAGTTTACTATAGAATGTGTCTTAATTGCAGTAATTTTTGTATAGTACAAACCAGATGATAAAGTAGGTAGTTTTTCCAATACACATTTCTTTCCTGAGATATTAGTAGTAATGCAAAGATATTCAACATTCATTTCATTCATAGTCTCAATATGGTATCCATTTTTGCGGATATCTTTGAAACTCAGTAAATTTTTTAGAGATTTGGAAGAAAATAATGCATTACGTATAACAAATTTTGTTCCCTCAGGTAGAAATATAGTAGCTCTTCTAGAGCCTTCAATTAAATTTGTACTACCAAATATTGTATTAATACTTGCTTTTACTATAAGCAAATGAGAAAAATATTTTCTATTTTTTTAATATTGTATGCATAGTAGCACTATCAATAAGACACATATCTTCGTCATTAATGTTTAATCCAAACGAAAATTTTGGAACATCCATGCTGTCTTCAAAAGAAAGTCGATACATAATATTAGAAATATATAAAGTAAAACTGTATATAAAATTTAACATAATAAAATAAAATATATAACACTATTGATATTATATGATAAAGTAAAAATTTAAGAAATTGAATTTAAGAAATTATTTAAAAAAAATTAACATAAAGGTAAATACACATAAAAATACTTAAATAATTAATTGACAATTTTATGACCAATCAAATGATCAACCTTGCCCTCAGGGTGTTCAAAAAAAATCTGCCACATCTAAATGTGTTATATCAATCTCAGCATCATCAGCATCTGAAATAAAATTTATTTCTGCATTTTTGTCTTTCTTTTTCAATGTTGCTTGATAAAGATCAACTAAATGTTTTGGTGTAAGATAGGTACGAGACCAATCTCCTTCACACCACATCTAAAGCATAAATCCTCTGAATTTTTAAATGACATTACTTCTTATTTTTCATCTTTCTTTTTCCACTTTTGGTGGTGAGAATTTGATGAAGTACGTGTACAATTATCACGATTGTAATATATATTTCTTTCTCGACCACGGCCATGGCCACGTTTGAGACCACAACCCTTTCCATATTTGGAGTAGTAAGTAGAAATCTCATTCGCTTAAGGAACGGGGTAGAGCCAATCGGTCGACTTTCACGATTTTTCATCAATAATTCATTATTTTGTTCAGTTACAAGAAGGCATGAAATCAATTCAAAATATTTCTGAAAGCCTTTCTCTCGATATTACTACTGTAGGAGCAAATTCGAGGCATAAAAAGTGGAGAAAGTTTTCTCCAACATATCTTTATCAGTAATATTTTCTCCATACAGTTTTAATTGAAAAGTTATTCTAAACATTGCAGAATTATACTCACTGATTGTTTTAAAATCTTATAACCTTAAATGCATCCAATCATACCTTGCTTTTGGAAGAAGAACCATTTTTTGATCATCATACTTTTCTTTTAGATTATTCAGAGGATCCTTAATGGTTAGATACTCAATTTTCAGTCCTTCATCGAGGTGGTGGCGAAGGAAAATCATTGCTTTGGCATGATTTTGTTGTGATGCTTGATTTTCATTTTTTATGGTGTCTCCAAGATCCATTGCATCTAAGTGAATTTCAACATCCAACATCCATGACAGATAATTCTTGTTCGAAATGTCAAGGGCAACAAATTTAAGTTTTGAGAGGTTTGCCATAGAGAAGAGAGAAGTAAGAAAAATCTATTTTTACCTTAAACTTTAATTCAAACTAGATGCTCAAAAGGTAGAGGCTCATGCTGATAACGTATTATGAAATATAAGAAATAAAAAATATATATAAGGAAATATTGATTTATTATTCTGTTATTTACTTTCTCATTCTTTAAATTCCAATCATTTACATTCCAAGCACTTTACATTCATGCCTTTTATTTATTGTTGTTTTGACCATTCTAACCTTTATTCTAATCTTCCTAACATTAAGATGTGTTTGTGTTGATTATTATTAACTGATGTTGTGGATTATATTATGTGATTCTTAGTAGCTGGCTTTATTATACTTGTTTTGTTCTTTCATTTATTGCTTTTATATTATTTGGGCATTATGTAAAGAATCTTTAATGGATCGTATTAATTGTTTGCTTGTATATTTAAGGGTTGTGAAATTTTATTTGGTTAAAGGTATAATGTAAAATAGGAATCGATTGTAATTCTATCTGATATAAAAAGACTTCAATGTAACAGGAATTGAATTCCAAACAATTAGGCTACCTGTTTATAGGCACTCAAGCTAAACAATGAGCTCTTACATCAACCTACACATTCACCCCATGAACTAAAAGGCTGTTACAAAGTCTAAGGACGTGTTTATAATTTTCTACAACTTTTCCAAATCTTGAATTGTCCAAGAAAGAAAAATGCAAAGCATAAACATGAATTCGACAATCACCAAAAACACAACCTAAATTTCCATGTTATCTATAATTCAGCAAAAAAGAGTGAAGTGTAAAGCCATGGCTTCAATAAGAAAGAGCTTCGTCACGAAGACTAAAACTATTAGAGATAGCATAAATGAAATTACCTCTTAGCTCTGAAATGGGCACCAAAACCCGACATATCAACGAATGCAAACCAAACTCATGAAGGCATATAGACATGCCTATAAGGAAGCACATCATCAGTTGAAGGACCAGTGTGATCGAACTGCATAGCCGAGGAATAGAAATTCATATAAGCTTTACCATGAAGAACCTATCTACCATTATATGCGCCATCACCATCAACATTTAGATGAGTAAATTACACAGGTTGAGCACTTAACCAGTCCTATAACGAGTAAATTATTTAGCAACATATTTCATCAATGGATAAAACAAATTATGCCAAACCTTCTAGTTCATATACCACCATAATTTCTAGGCAATAATACAAATGGCTATTCTGCTCATTTTGATTAATAATATTGCTACTTTTCTTCTCAAAAGAAAAAAAAAAAGCTAAAATGAAAATAGAAGTGTAGACTCAAATTTTACACCTAATGGCTCTGTGATGATAACCTATTTTTAATATAAGATTACACTGGGACTCTCGATCGCTCTAGTTTTTAGGCCAATGGTCCGTGGGTGAAATAATGCACGTGTTTGACCATTTTTACTTTTTTGGGTGACGAGCATTTCGCGACGAAACTGGGCTTGAGAAGCGCTTCGAACCAGCCTGACGCACTTTTCAAAGCATCTTCTCGTTTTGCATGCCACCCGATCTTCTTCCGTAAAAATGGGTCTAGCCTAATTTTGGGTCCATTAGTGACATTTTGGTACATAAGCCCTAAAATGGGGTAACACTACCCCTTTACTTATAAATAGGCCTTAGGATTAGTGTAAAGGGGGTTTTTTGGTCAACTTAAGAAAACTCTTTCATTTCGAAAACTTAACCAAAGCCAAAGGAAAGACATTTTTTTCTACTTTTATCTAGGTTTCCATTCCTTCATTTTTTATTATAAAACCCTTTAAGTTTTGATTAAAAGTCCATAAACACATATATTTTATCTCAAACTCAGATATTTGATTTAAAAGCTCGATTTTTGGGTTTCTTGCATCCAATCTCTCAAAAACCCATTGGAAACCTACAAGAGGTAACTTTTGAGAGCCATTAGTCTTTTTCTCCATCCCTTTTCTCTTTTTTATTTTGGTGCTAAATCACTGTTCTTAGTCTAGTTGTAAGGAAAATCCGGGATCAACCAAAAGAGGGAGGTATGCATTGAAGTGGCACATTGAGAATAGTAGTGGTGCAAGCCACTACAAATGGCATGCGCCACGTCTTCATAGGCACCCTCATGAAGCCCTATTTTCATTATGTGGCCTTCTAAGGGCAAATGCCTAATGCCACTACATGTGGAGCATGCCACTTCCACTATGGCACCAGACATTTCAGTTCAGAGGTCCAAAATGTTAAAAATCAATAAAATCGATTCGGAGATCCACTGGCAAAGCATCAAACTTCATTGCTCTGGAATGCATTCTTAACCATAAATGGATTGAATAAACACTAAGAAACAAGATTCAGGGTAGTGATGCGTGTATTCGTTGATCATCCATGATGAATATCAAGACTTCGAACTCTAATCTTATCTTAATCTTTAAATTTATAGCATTTAAGCTTCTATCTTTTATTTTTATGCAATCTTTACTTTCTGTCTTTTAAATTCTTGCACTTTTACATATTGCCTCATAGTTTTTTGTGCTAATCCATTAGATATTAACTTACGAACTCGACATGCATCATATTTCCATTTATTGAGTGATTGTATGTATTTATGATTCTGCTAAAGGTTTATTATTTATATGTTGTATTTATATTTTATGGGTGGTTCTTTATTGCTTTTGGTATATTACATTTACCAAATGTAAAGGACCCATAATGGGTCCTAGTATTGCTTAAATGTAATAAGTTAGTTTGGTTAGAAAATTCTAATGGGGTGTGGGCAGATTGTATTCCTAAGATTTGATTTGTAATCCTTTCTCCTTCCCCCCTTTCTTTGATAGGTTTAATTTTATGTTCAATGTACGAGATTATTTACATGTTTGACATTTCTTTAAAAATTGCATTAAAATCATTTTTGAATCCCAATTTTTGTTAATTCTATGATTAAGTCATTATGAATTAATGCAAAACGACAATGCCAGTTTGATCGAACGATTCAAATGCCTAATACTTTCCCAAAACTGTATCTAACTCTCTTACCCAATTTTTGGTTTAAAATTGAGAAGAATGGACTAATTTTAAATTTTTCTTTAAGAAGAATGATGACTCCATAATAAAATAAAGCTCTTACAAAAGTAAGAGAATGTTTTTTCTGAAGATTAATGAATGAGTTAAATAATAAAAATTGATTTATTAAATACAATCAACCAAACCCCTTCCGTTTTCCTTGTTTATGGAAAAACAAGCAATCCTCAAGAAGTTATTAGTTTCACAAAATTTCATTAAACAACGTGCCAACTACAATTACAGGTGTTGTGTACTAAACTTTTACTTTTTCTTAAACCAGATCGCAATTAAAGTAAATTTAGAAGCGAACCTATCACTCAGTTCAATTTGAGTAAAATCAATTATAATAGTACGATTTTAAATAGAAATTACTCCTTTTTCTATAGCGAAACCATAGACCAAAACTTAATTATTAAAGTATGCAAACTGAAGCTTTACCGATATACTAAACAATTGAAATAATTAAGGTTGTTATTTTTCAATTTCTCAAATAATACTGAAATAAATTTTTTCACATCCCCTCCCAAAATAAATGACATTCAAATGTAAAAATATCCCGTATTTGTGAGCTCTAGAGATGGTTAATGTATGCAACGTTCCCTCCGCTTTTGCAAAGTTGTTTCCATTGCTTAAAATGCATAAACTCCAAGTTACAAAAATCCATCCTCATCCTCTCTTTCCCTATCATGTGTTTGAGTATGTTCTTATGGCAACATGTATAAGCATCTTGAGAATGAATATCTCATATTTAGTTGAGAGACATTTAATTACAAATATTTGGTACATTAAGGAATTGTGGATGAAACTTTAAGTATCTCTGCTAATTACAGCAAGTCCAACTTTAATAACTTATATAGCAATCAGAAAGAAAAAAAAAAAAAAAAAAAAAAAAAAATCAATCCGCAAACTTTCGCATGATGAACAACACTTCCTATCAATAACCACAGAAGTATGTCCATAATCACATAAAGAATACATTGCAACGTACACGGAACTTTGCTCTACCAAAATGGGTCACAAAATTGCAGCACAAATGACAAAGCCTGCACACATGAGAATTGGTTAATTTGATTTGAACTTTCTAATAACAAGTTCCTGAATTTGGTAGGATAACAACTACTAATGAAAAATATTTTCCTCAATATTTATTGAACAAAATTCATAAAAAAAAGAAAATAACAAGAATAGTCTTTGCAAATTGTTTGTGGGTTTTTCAGCATAGGAAAAATATATGAACCTTTGGGGAGAAAGAAAACCATACCAATTACCATTCAAATACGCGATTCTATCCTAGATAACGAAGCAAGACTCCATCATTTCCCAATACAAATCCCTTTCTATCATTGATAAATCTGCAAAAGAATTATCACAAGAATGATCATTGGCTACTGAATGCACCTAGCTATGAAGTGTAAGGCCCATTGGCCATTTAAAGGTTTGTGGTATGATTCACACTATAACATAAAGTAGATTTGATTGAAACTGTAAATGCTTTCCACAACCTTAAAAAGATACCATTTCTTTATTTTCAAGATATAAAAGCTCTGGGCTATTTTATTCTTTACATTTCACAAAGTAAAATGCTACAGAAGGTGACTGGCAAACATTCCAAAGCACTCATCAGCGATGTTGGAATTTGTTCACCGGTTGTCCTTTTCTTGCTTGTTAAGTGCATTTCACAACAAACGAATAAAATATAAGCAGAGGAGTTATAGTAAGTCGAGGAATAGATATCCATAGTGAAACATGCTTCATATTTGTAAGGTTGTTAATCAATTGAGCAAAAAACATACTCTAGCTTTTAATAGGATTGAGGCTTACTTTACTGAATAAAGATTTGCAGCAATATTATCAGCAGCTTTGTCACGGACCCATGTTTTGCCACCATTGGTAGTTCTTAACAGAATACCACTACCCCCAGCTGCCCAAGCCTCATCCTGCATGATGAAAATAATCTGTGCATGAAACATAAAAATAGACAAAACTAGGCAAGAGAAGCAAGCTCATTAAATTTAACAGTTCATTTATTTCGGCCAAATGATCAAGGTATCCACTAAATGTTAGTAGAATTACTAGATGAGGTAGAGGAAACATAAAAAGAACATTCTATTATACAACTGACATTCAATTAAAAAAGCTATTTTCCTTTCCAAAACAAGAATATTGTTCTTAGTGGTGGAGCTAAATATTTCTTCTAGTGGGATCATTGATTTATTATAAGTTCACGATTGTAACATATGCACACGTAGGCAGATATATAGACACACACACACACACACACACACACAAAATACATTAAACTTCTAAATCATGAAAGTTTGAACAAGTTAATGAAATCAGATTATGATTACACAAACTACAAATTTTTAGTGGCCTAATAGCTTAATGGCCACAAATAATGATTTATGAATAACCAAGACATTACTAAATTTCTTTTGGTGCATTGAAGTATTAAACATTAGTCTCAACATATCAAGTATATTTTTGCCCTTCTTACACCCACTTGTCATCCAACCTAGTCCTTTTGTGACAGCAAGCCTGTACATACCATTTACAGCATTGAAGATAAAACTTTATAAATTAGTTATAAAATGATAACATCTACAAATTTGAACCCCTTTTATATATTTTAAATCAAATGCAAAATTGGTATGTGTTTTGTGGTGATAGTTATTTGGGTCAATTACCAAGAGTTTCTTCCAAAAGTCAAAATTTCAATTAAAGTTCTTCCAACTTTGCAAATTTAGTAAAATAACTTTATTCAATTTAAGGATTCAACTAACCAATTTCATAAAGTTGAAGGGTCCAACAAACTCAATGTGAAATTAATAAAGTAGATTTTGAAAATAAAATATGATAAATTTAAGGTCAATTTTACCATTTTGACTTCTAATTAATAATAACATGACATTATTTTTCTTTTAATTCTCACCTAGAGTAGAATTACAACTATGTTCTCAAACTAGGGAAAATCGACACAACTAAAAGCATCAGGTATATTATTGAAAAGTGTGAAAAATAGTTGGTGCATTTAGGTATTAGACCTAGATATTTTCTCGAGGCCTAGATATTTTCTTGAGACTTTCATAAGTTCAATGGGTCAACTGATCCCACTCATTTGTACATTTGCTCTGCCCCTAATTGCTTTAATATGGTAGTTAATTTCAATTTACATTATGAATGGGTGATTATATTATCAACATTAAAACAAAAAGATCCTAATGAAGATTCATGTGAAAATGTTAATGCTGATTTCTACTTTCTTTATTGTATAAACAAATTCCTTATGAATCTCAACAATTTATGATACTATCATCCACCATAGTTCACATTCGCAATGATTGCCATTTTAAAAATGCCTAAAAGAAAAAAAATGCATCTATACAGAGAAATACTATGGATATGGTAAATATGTGGCATATGCATGATGCCTAAGTGGCTGTAGAAATCAAGTGGTTTGTTTGTACTGGTTCAGACACTTGATATGTAATTCAACATATATACCTCTGCCTAATCAATATGCCAAAGCCAAGCATAAAAAAGAAAATAACATATTGCTGTTCTATTGAAAATTTTTTTACCTTTGAACGGTACCCAACATCAAGAATGCCAAACCCTCGACTTTGCACCTGAACTTCTTCAAAATCTTCAGTTATCTAATACATGGAATACTGATTATGCACTTATTAAAAAAAAAAATAAAATAAAGTCCAAATAAATAAATAAATAAGCAAAAGATTGGTGAGAAGCAATAGAAATTAAATTTATTCAAGTCCTACAACTGAAACCAAGGGACAAGAGTATTTACGAACATGGCGTGAAAAGAAAAATGCAACCTCCAACTATATAAATAGGAGAATATAAAAAATGTACAACAAAATTTATTAATGGAGAAAATACAATGCCAAAAACATTTTAATGGAGAAAAAAATAAAAGCAGCAATTTCGCATCATATCGATGTATTATTAACACCAGAAAACATGTACTCAACGGAAACATCACAATATCGATATTGAGTGTTATAATAAGCGAGCATATCAAGCAAAGTCTCTAAAGTTCCTTTGGGCAAAGGAACACACGATCTACTGCAAGTTTTAATGCAAAATAAGAGCCCAAGAAACTAAGTAGGTATTTTAGATACCAAACCTGGAAGGATATGCGCTAAAACCCTAAATTTTTAAAATTACATGCATTTACTTATCAAAATTTCACATGAGCACATTTAAAAGGAGAGATAGAAGGGTAGTCATAGAAGGCATAATGAATATATATAAGCTTTAACTGTTAAATAATTATTTATAATTTAAAAATACAATTAAATATTTTTTTGTGACATTTTATGCTTAAATATGCAATATCAAGTGCTAAAACCTAAATTATTTCTTATGCAATCAATGTCACAATGTAGTTTTGAGAGTTTTAACACGTCTTTCATAATATGACTACAATTAACTCCATTTTAAAAGGTTGTGTAGATAATAAACTTTAAGATCATAAGTCGTAAAATGCAATTGAACTAAGTTTGGCCACTCAAAAGAATGAAAACTTTGGAAGCTGTTAGTTCTTAACCACAAAAACTATGTGTATGATTATTTTATGTTGATACGATATGTTTAAACATAGAATTTCACATCTAATTGTAATTTTTTATTCTTTAAGATTTGTTACTCTGAACAGTGAGAAATTTTCATACTGAGTAGAAATAGACAATATGGCACAATTAGCCTAAGCTAGACCCAGGCCAATAACTATTCTCTAATCACTAGGTTAAGCATATACTTCTCCAGCAACAAAGCATTTGAGGTGCAAAAGAACTACCACATCTTCTCCATCATCATGTTGCATTAGGGATTTTAAACAACTAACCATCTGAACAAGGCATTGCTACCTCGAATTCTTAATAGTAACATCTATCCATATCGACGTAGCCACTCCAGAAACTTGGCACACTATCTATACACTCTTTCCTCATTATCAAAAGTACTAACCTATGATGCTATCTATATATGCTACTTCTATCACACATTCAAGAGATGCTCTCTTATGTCATATTATGACAATTCATCTAGCTGATCAAAATTATTTTCATATTTTCTCTCAACAAACCTTAATGGCTTAGCCACTTAAGCATCAGAATTTACATTGAGCACCCTTGGTCTCCATTTTTGCCCATTTCTCTCTTGTAGCCTCCACCAGCCTTTGCCATATTTTTTAGATCTCAGTTATCATGTAGTATAAACTTTTAGACAATAAAGACTTGTTGATAATTACAGGTCATTGTTACTGTTATTGTTGATTTTTCAATTCTTTTGATCAGCATGTTCAACAACCTCCTCCACATTTTTAGGTAAAACAAGCACTTCAATACTCTTCATCAAGAAAAGTCATGACCCACATAGTGAAAGAGAAGAGAAAACAAGTTGCAAGCCACAGGTCATTCTAGTGCATATTCCATATGTTGTTTTGTAGATTAGTCTAGTTTTATACAAATAATACCTGAAGTGAGTATGTTCACAATAATAGACGAAAATTTTCATGGTTTTCCCTTTTGTAACATATGCTTTCACTTTTTCTGTTTCCCCTCCTCCCAGTATCATTTTCTGTTATATTAAAGAATGGAGCCTAGATATTCTTCTCTATTTCTTAAAAAATCATCTTTTTCTTTGATGTAATCCATTTTATTTTTCATTTTCTGATAACAAATCCATGTCTTTTTTTTTTTTCCCTAAATATGTGTTATCATAGAAATCGGCATTTTTCAGCTTAATTATTTTATTATTCATTTCCATTTCAAATCAGTAAATTCTCATTGATTCTCGACTTTAATCCACAAACGCTTGTGCTAGGGAGTTGCTGTATTTAGAGTAGTTTTATTTTGTTATTTTTTTTCTGTTATGTAGCTAAGAAGTGGAGATCAGTTCTTTTAATTTATCGATTGTCACTTGTGTTTCCTGCACTATAGTTAATAGTTACTTTATTTTATTTATAAACCCATTTTAAATTCTAGATAATTATAACCTAGATTGTTTAGTACTCCACAAAGAGGTCCCTATGGGATCGATACTTTCCCATATTACTTGCACAACCTGTATATTTGTGGTCTGACAGATCACGACCAATGTTCAATTAAATAGACCAATAACAATATCCAAATTGGTACTTCTTCATGCTAGCTTAGTATCAAATACTGTGCTCAAAAGAAGAGACATCCCCAAATTTACTTACTCCGGTGCCTTTACTGAGATAAAGTCCACCTCCACGAACGAGAAGCCAAAGACCACCATCAGCTCTCCATCCCATGTTCTGAATTCTCCTTGCAACTGCTCTATTATGTGGCTGCCAGTATGGCTGCAAATAGTGAAAGGCATTTATTCACAGTTGAAATCATGGTACATCCATGTCAATATATATATATATATATATATAATCAGCCAACAAAACAAATGAAAGGGGGAGATTGGATATAAAAGAACATTGTCATTGCAGACAAGCAGCAGTTACTTATAAAATTACACAGTCAATTAGCCTGCTGTCATTAAATCACCCAACTCATCATATTGCACAGATATATAGACCCTAAATATTTGTACTGACAGAGTTCAGTTTACAAGACTGATTTTACTTGAAGTGGCAATTTGTGCAAAGTCCCAGATTATCATCATTCCATAAGATCAAAATTTTACTGGTCTACATTTCTTGATAGTAAATAAGTTGAACTGGAAACAAAACAAAGTGGTACCTCCAAGTACACAGCATATGCAGAAAAACTTCCTGGATGCAAGCAAAAATGAGGAGAAAGAATAAAAAAATGAACCAGATTCTCCACAATGTCATATTTGTTGTAAGTACAGTTCTGGTACTTCGGAATGTCAAAATGTTAATATGTTTTGGAGGGACAGTTAATCTTGTTACAATGAAAGGAAGAAGACCCACTTAATGTGCAGCCTACCTTGAAACATTTCAAAGCTGCTCAACTCTCTTGTTGAAATAGAATAACCTCATTGCTTGTGCCAAAATCATATCTTATTTTATCATCTATTCTATGTCCTGATAACAAAGAGATCACAAAGAACCTCACCATAAGACCAGCAAAAGACCCTGAAGAAAGTGATGTGCACTTTGGACATCCAGGAAGCTTCACATCCTTAAAAGTCCACCTATTCTTCCCCCACCATCTTCTAGATCAAGGGCGAAGCTAGAAATTAGAAATTTAAGTTTTGGGGGGGGGGGGGGGGGGGGGGTTTACGGAAAAAAAAAAAAAC
>CANUEP010195679.1:0-115575 GCA_947857235.1 Jatropha podagrica | reverse complement strand
TAACGGAAAATCAGCCCTTTTTAGACGGAATGACTAGATTGTTGGACGGAACTAAACCTTAGGGACGTCCGAATAATTTGACCAAAATACATTAACGAAGTTATTAATTTAGTAAAAACTCAGGGATGAAATAATAATTTTTCCTAAGGGTTTTTTTGTCATTTTAATGTAAAATTGACGGAAAATCAGCCATTTTTGGACGGAAGGACTAGATTGTTAGACGGAATCAAACTTTAGGGATGTCCAAATAATTTAACCAAAATACATAAATGAAGTTATTAATTTGATAAAAACTCAGGGATGAAATAATAATTTTCCCCGAATTCTCATTGTCGTTCTTTTTGTCCATGGTAAGGTGACTCAATAGGATAACTAGGTAAAGTTCAGGGGCAATGCATTCATCCTAGAAATCGGAGGGGAGAGGATTTCAGCCGAAGTTGCCCTTCCTCTGATATTCTTTCTGACGCTTCAGAGTTTGAAATTTCTTACTGAGAAAAGCAAATATCCGATCATGAAATTGAAATTACTGACAACAATCTCATTATCTTCTCGGCACCCTGTGAAATTGAAGCAATCATCATTGCTTCTTTTGAAACAATGGTATTCTTCGTCTTCTTTTGGAGAAACAGAGCGACTAAGTGAGAGTCAAAGCAACGACGTCCCCACATCAGGAATCAGCAGGCCACTATCTGAAATCCTTAAAGAACTCAATAAGAAAGTACCTGATTCCCTAGTCAGGCAACGCCATGAGGATGGCTGCTCCACCAAGTACATCCCCTGGTAGTATGATCTTTTTCTTCTGTTGAGTTCAAAATAGCTGAAATTTACTTTTCCTTCTTTTTTTTTTTTGTGGGGGTTTCGATCCAGTCGTTAGGTTTCAGAAGTTGCAATGGTCCTTTTGAATTTTCTCATCATTGCATAAATTCGTATCCTGTTGCATCGAGTAAAATTTTTATGTGGCTCGAGTTGATGTTGAAGTTCCTCTCAATCAGCATTTTACTCTATTTTCATATCAATGTAGGAGGTTATAAGACTATTTTATGGTCGTTTAATTTCGCTGCCTATTCTTTGCAGGCATATAGTCAACAGGATAATGAACTTACATGCTCCAGGTATGCTGAAAATCAATGTCTAAATCATTCACGAGTAACTAAAATCTCATCTTGCCTCAGACTTTTTAAGTTCGATACTTCAAGCTTGCAAAACTTTTTTACATGCCGCATCTATTGTAGAATGGTCTGGTGAGGTTCGGAACATAACTTATTCCATGGATGGCAAGTCTGTCTCTGTTGTTTATCGTGTCACACTCTACGGGACTGATGCTGAGGTATTTTTCTCACTCTACACGTCTTGACGTACGTACACCCATTGTTTACCTTGCATGCTACACCTCATCTCGGCCTCTCTAATTTCTGTGATTGGGAATTTGGGATGGGTTGAACTTGGCATACGACTGCTTTGCAGGTCATAATTTTGGCATGAACTCATAAAGGATGTTATTACTCACAGAATAGAATCAGTGCATATTGGTTCTGGTCATCTAGTAGCTATGGCGATGAATTTATTGGAATTCAGAAAAAATCAATGATTTTATTCGACACAAATTTGAGCAATTTTGCTGGCTGAAATAATCTTATTCAATAAAACGTGGGAGATGGGCATATGAGAAAGAGCTCCGAAAATGTAAACTGATTTCCAAAGTCGGACTTCAAATCTATTCCTTGTCAAATCAAAACTCGGAAAAACAAAATTCTAGGATCCAGTATGCAATAAACACATAAAGAGAAGGTACCTAGCTTCTAGTATTTTTGTCTATTAAGCCTAGAATTATTCAACTAGTCCTTTTATGTAACTCTTTTAATGAAAATGTCCCCAAGTTTGCTACATGAGGAAATTCGAACGGGAAGTCTTCATGGCGTAGAAGGTGTTGATTTTCTCTGGAAAAAAACCTCTCACTTTTATTTTATTGAGGACACTAAGGGGAAATCCTTTTTCAATTTTAATCACATTCCTGTACCATTAGCTTTCATATGTTTAAAGAAAACTGGACCATGGGTATCTTGGTATACATATCTAGATCACTGTATAAATGAAAGGAGCCACAAAATTTACCTTGCATGAAGCAGAGCTTGTGGACACTTGACAGTGAAGAAGGTTTTTGTTTTTCTTAGCTGACTGGTTAGGAAATGCTATAAATGGCTGAAAGGTAAAGCTTGTCTTCTGCATGGAGTCTTCCTGTCATAAGTTTTCCTATTTGCCAATGGATATTCATATCTGGTTTATTTGGGCATAAAATGACCTGTGGAATTATTATGACACATTTCTTTTGAAAAAAAAAAAAAGACTATTAAGGGATTTTATTCCTGAAGGGTTCTTGAGTTGTTGCTTCACTTGGTTATTTCACGTATTTTGTTTTGTTATTGTATTGGCCATGAGTTCAAGGTTTTCTAGTTTTGTTGGTAGAGTTTTTGGTACTTATAGAAAGTGTGTTAACTGTTCCACTTGTGTTCCTTCTGGTGATTGATCAAATAAAATTGAATTTCAAGTTGGTTCGTTTCTCTTGATTTTATTTCTTATTTGCTTGTTTCTACATCAGATGGCCACCAAGGACTGGCCTTATATGTGTAATAAGATATGGAACATGAGATTTTGGCTTGATTTTAGAAATGAGCAATCATTATTATTACATAAAATGGATATTTCACAAACTTCTGGAATATAAATTTCACAGAAATGAAAAATAGCTTCCATGTGGTCATGGAATAACTATTTAAACTCTCACACTATTTCATGTGGAAAACCAACAGAACCTAAGAGTAGTAGGACAATTACATTGAGTAATTAGCTGGAAGAACACACCATAACTCATCCATTTGTTTCTACTGGGCATGAGTTCATTTTTGCGTTTTCTTGTCCTGAAACTTGGAATTGATGTGTATGGATCATGAATTATGTGTTATTATGATAGGCGATGGTGATGACTAATTAATCAATTTCAAATTAAAGGGTGCATTGAGTTTTCGGGAATGAATAAGTGTAATAATGAATGTATGATAGTCCTCATGTTAATTCCAGTGTAGCATGAATTTTACGTAGTTTGAAATGATATTGGATTAGCATGCAAGTAAAACCTTGGATGATGATTTGTTAGAGATAAGAACGTTGATAGAGTTCAAGAAAAAAAAAAAAATAAAAGAAGATATTAGAGATGAAGCTGGGAAAAAAACGGATTTGTATTAACATTCAGCTGAAGCTGTCCTCTGTGGTTACAATGAAGAAGAAACGGAAAAATTAACAAGAAGGATAAGATAACGGCTGAATCAGCCCCCAGGCCTTTGCCCGTGCAGATTGCTCTGCCCAAAATAACTGAATTGTACTAAGATGCCTTTCTCTCTCATCTTCATTCTTTAAATAGGCTGTTCATGAGGAATCTGCTTATGTGTCTCTATTTCTTGGTCCCCAATTCTGTATTTGTAATTCCCTTTGCTACCCTCAGCATTTTTCCCCCTTCTAGAATATACTAGGAATGGTTTAGGATCAGGAGCCTTTCTATCACGATTGATGACCAAGAAAATGGGAGGTGTAATGTTTGGTCATATTGCCATTTTCTTGCTTGTTTGTTTCTCTGAGTTTTCAAAACTCAGAAGTTGAAGGATTTTATTCATATGATACCTACCACTTACCAGATAACCAAACCTTTGTCTGATGTCTTTCTACAAAAATGCTCTAGGTCCAATGTCAATCCGCTAGCTGGATTGTGGAATTTATTTGTCATCCAAAATTGAGACCACTTGCCGGCTATTATATTGATTTTATGAATTTCAACCAATTCAAACAAAGTGTAGAATTCAAAATATGATTCAAAGCTAGGTGTCCTATAAAGTATGTTAATTAATCAGTAAGTTTTTGACTAAAAACTTTTCCTTCTTTATCTAGGATTCTTCTAAAGCAAGTTAACTAACTAATTAGGAACGGCTTTCTAGAATTAAGATTTGTGCTAGTTAGTATACTGGCACTTTGTATTAGAATTTTAATTCTAAGGTTTACTTTAAAATGAATTATTTTAAATTGTTCCAATCATAATTACTTATTCTAGCCTAGTTACTGCCCTAAACTCTTTTGCTATGTGTCATACACTCCCTTTTGTATGTATTTAGTTTGTCTGGAATTGAATCGATTCCCTTCTCATATGTTCTAATAGTTCAGAAGGTAGTCTGTTTAAGCTGAAAAAATGTTGGTCCATCTGTCCCCGGAAATATTTAGTTTGTCTGGAATTGAATCGATTCCCTTCCATATATGCATGCTCTTTTTGTCACTTTTTAGCCCCCGGAAATATTTTCTTCAATGGTTCCTAGGGCAAAATTTGAAACCCTCTGATCGCATCTAATGTCTTGTTGCTCCACTTCACTATAATGGTTGTAGCATCCTGGGGATTTGCGTCATGGTAAATTTGCCTAGGGTTAACACATGTATCATTTTCTTACCACATACTTGATCCAATATTAAAGTAAGCTATGAAAAATGTGGAAGGTTAAATGTACCCAGATTGAACTAGCTCCTGACCAAAAAAGGGGGAAAAAAAAAAAAGAAATGTTTTTGGAGGGAAATGCTACTGATTTTTGTTTTGATAATGTTTTAATGGTTCATTGCACCAGATATATAGGGAATCAACTGGGACTGCTTCGATGGATGATAAAGGTTACGGAGATCCTGTACAAAAGGCAGAAGCAATGGCGTTTCGGAGAGCCTGTGCACGCTTTGGTCTGGGGCTTAATCTTTATCATGAAGACATGTCATAGCAAGTTAATGGCATTTATTGTGAATTTTCTTATGCATTTGGGAATACACTTTGCTCGGGGGCTTAATCTTTTTCACGAAGTCAATAGGATTCGTTGTGAATTGCTTGTGTATTTTGGGAATCTGTCATGTTTAGTTAAGGTAGAATTATTCCTGTTTGTTGGTCGAGTAGTTTTGTGTATAAATCTGTGGAACTGGAAGATTTGTGATTAGGGAGTATTCATGGAGGATAACCATAAAAGATTTTGATCCTTGAACGAGAAAAGGAGTCTGTAATGGATCAAAAGTATTTGAAAACCGAGCAGATACAGTTGAGTAGTATAACATGACATTTAAAGCAACGGAAAACGATAACGATCCATCCATGCCATGTAAACTGCAGCAACAAGAAAAAAACAAGTCTTGATTTAATTTTATTTTAACTTGGGTCGGGTCGGGTCGGGTCGGGTCGCGAGGGGAGGACGGGAAAGCGAGTTGATGGTGGGGCCCACAGCAGAGAGATGGACGTGATAAAGCTGCGGAGACATGCATGTGTGAGAGTCTGTCATGTACACCACTGTGTGGTCTATGCCACCTATCGCTCACAGAGAGATAGAGAGAAGGAATGTAGCTTTCTCGGTCAAAGAAGTTGGAGACAGCTGCCCTTGCATGCCAGGTAAGACCCACTTATCTCCTTTTATTTGCTTTCTAAAGTTCTTAACTCGATACTTCTCATGTGGATCTCTTCTTTTCATCTCAGCCGTCTGTCTTGATGACAATAATGTATATAATATCGTAAAACGCAAGATCTTTGTGGTTGGCGGAGCACTGTATCGTTGTGCATGCATCGGAGGGCCCCTGTATATGAATGATTAAAGTTTGCAGCATTGTAATTGCACTTGCTCATTCCCTTTATTTCTTTATTGCCATTCCCCCTCTACAATTTGTACGGAGCAATTACAATATTGTTGTTAGGTTTTGCGTAAATACACTTAGTAAGGAACTAAAATTTTAAAATTACTGCTATGTTTTCCTTTCATTATAATTTCATTACATGATAAGGCTGAAACGTTTTCCGAAGTGACTATGAAATGTAAAAATTAATCTTAAAAATAATTATTATGTAATCTTTAGAATTTCATGAAAATGCAACAGTAAGAATCTAAATTTTTATAACTTTACAATATTTAATTTTTATATAGTAATTATTCTTAAGAGTGTTCTTTTTTTTTTTTTTATATTTGACAACCACTTAATGGAAAAACTAACAATTGAACTTCATAGTATAATAGAATCATAATGTAATGATTAAATAATTTAATTTAAAAAATTGAGGTCCTTATTAATGTTTTCACAAAAATTTAGAGACCATATAATAATTACTTCAATTTTTATTTGGTGGTCAGCACGTGATTTGCAAAATGCAATTATGGGATCAACTGTGAACGGTATCACCCAACCAATCTGCATACTAATACTATCAAAAGGTGTATCTGCGCCATACATACGAGCACAGTTGCCAAAGTGATGGTGATTAATTGGGTTTGCTGCCCAGCGACTGGTGCCATATTTTCTTTTCCCTCAAAACAGCGCCAGGCTCTCTGGTGCTTTGCATAATTTTGTTTTAATCAGTAATTAAATTTGAATGTACTATGTATAGTATCTCACAGTTAGCCATACTGACTTGAGACATATTAATGGAAATAGCAATTATTTACAAATTGTCTAGCAAAAAGAGAAATGTCTTGAGGTTGAGGTACTTTTTTGGCTTAGCTATAATAATAGTATTGTGTTATTATTTGTAAAATGTATTTTGTAGCTTATCTCTTCTTATATAAAGAAGAGATATCAATGTCTTTGTCCCCGTTGTTGGTAGCCAGGTTTCTTTACTTAACAAATTCAAGTTGTAGTTTTGGGTGTATAGTATAGGTATGTTTGGCTCGGGTTTAATATTTTGTTCGTTTGACAATTTTTTTTATTTTATAATTTAATAAAATAAAATATGAATTGCTGATAAAAAAAATAATATCTTATGTTGAAATGGACAAAATATCGAATTAAGGGCGCAAACAAAAGAAAAAGAAAAGAAATCAAGTTTGAAAGGAATGGGTAAATTTTATTTAGTTATGCTAAATTTCATTAAAATTTGAATTCATATGAGTAAAAATAACATTATTCTTTGCACAGTGAAAAAAGAGTTCTATTAGCCTCCAGAGTCAACAGAAAATGTAAGTTATTAATAATTGATCCAATAGTCCTTGTAAAACCAAACCAATGGGCAGTCCAATTCCATAATAAGCTTGTACTCCGTAAGATGATGTGAAATTAGTTGCTACAATTTCGAGACATCCATGAATGGATTGACCGATGCACATGTCTTTCTGGATTAATCATTCTCCTGATGGTTTCGCGGTCTCATTAATTAGCTACAGTCCAGCAATATTTTTTCCCTTTTAACACGATGGTTTGAAGAAATTAGAATACTTCTCATTAAGCGCATAAAAATTCACTGCTACTACGTTTTTTCATATTATAGTAATAATTATATATATTTTTTCTTTTTTTCCATTTAAATCAAAATTTAGGAATTTCATGGTTCTTTTTTAGTTTGTTCTCTTTTTGATTTGAACAATAACTCAATAATAATTTTATTAACTGGTATTTGTCTTGGTTTTATACAAATGCATATAAATATATGGATAATACAAAGATTAAAGAAGCTTGTGATTATTTATATATAAAAGGAAATGATGATACTTTATTCATTATTATATTTTAGTACATGTCCATGAATTGAATAATCCTTGCACTGCACGGGCTATGACCAGTATGAATTGGAGTGAGTATGAAGTTAAAGAATCTAGTTACTTCCTTTATTTATGTATATTTTTTTAAGAGTTTATAAAATTAAAATATCCTACTAAATGATTTCGACTTGATGCAAATGTAATCATAAGGATTATGGTATCTTTGTACCCAAAAAAAGACAAACAAAAACAGAAGGATTATGGCGTCTCCTTTATATATAGAGACCATATTTCTACCGTGGGAGATAGATACATACCCAAGGATTAAGAGAACCAGCAACATAATTAGTCAAAAAAATTCACGAACCGCCCAGCTACAGTGAGGGTTGACCTTGCACCTCCCGCGTGATTTTATGCTCCGTTCGCAAAGAATTTTTCCGTTCCGTTTATGCCACTAGGGCCTTTAGCTCATTTGATCCGGATGCGTGCGGTAATTTTGTAATTATTGGGAAAAACAGCGGGCGACTAGTCATTGCGAATCCTCCCATTAAAATAATGCAGGGTACAGCTATGAGGGACATAATAATAGCACATACGCCATACCCACACGCGTTATGGAGCGTGTAATGGACAGTGAAAACAAGCACATAAGATTGGAAAAGACGAGATACAGAAGCGCGTGAGAAGAAGAGAAAGGGTGGGAGCTGGTGTGTATATAATTCATGTCCGTATTGTGAGAGGCTTTCTTCTTTTTCTAGCTTTTGCTTTCTCTTCCCTCCCAAAAATCACTCTCTCTGACCTAATTGTGTCTCTCAACTCTCAAGTCTCAACAGAACAATAAAATACGATCTCTAAAATCTAAAACTAAGAGAAGATCTCTCTCTAAAGTCTAAAATTAGTGGGTCTTTCTCTTTATCATCCCTGGCCTAGATCTATCTATCTTCGACTTGTCCATTTTGGTCTCAGCATCTAACGCATATATACCGAGATTTTTTGTTTGCTGACTTTGGTTTGAGGGTGATAATTAATAAGAGATCCTAGCTAGTAAGAGGACAGGAGAGGAGAGGAGAGGAGAGGCAAAACAAGAAGCAGAGATATTAAGATGACTCCAGCAAATTTGGCGGGGCAGTTCGGTGACACAACATACACCAAGGTGTTTGTTGGGGGTTTGGCTTGGGAGACACAGAAGGACACTATGAAGAAATACTTTGAGCAGTTTGGTGAGATCCTAGAGGCTGTTGTCATCACTGATAAAGCCACTGGTAGATCCAAGGGCTACGGATTTGTATGTTTATTATTCTTTTCTTTTAATTATTTTCTTCAGTTTATGATTTGATCCCATATGTAGATCTTGAATCGATAGAGCTTTGAAGTTGTTGCATGAAAATCAAGATTTTCTAAAGATAATTGGAAAAATGTTCTGCGTTTTTATATAAATATTTGTTTTAGGTTACCTTTCGGGATCCTGAAGCCGCCATGAGGGCCTGTGTTGATGCTGCTCCCGTGATTGATGGGAGAAGGGCTAACTGCAATCTGGCATCTTTGGGAGTTCAAAGATCCAAACCTTCAACTCCAAAGCATGGTACTTCTTATTTCATGTCATAAATGGATCGGATCTTTTTACCAGGTCCGAAAAAATCTTTAACAATGTATTTCATTTTAGATGGAGATGCCACATTTTTCCTTTCTTTGAAGTTTGAATTATAAGGCAAGAGCTAATGTTACTATATATTCATTTCTAACTACTACTTAAGTTGAAACTTAGTACATATCTATTATCTTTTCTTTATTTCTTTCTACCTTTTTTCCTTTATTTTTTTTTTCTTTTTGGTTAAAATATTTTGTGTATCTAGCTGTAAAAAAATCGACGTGTCTCCTAAAATATTCCGTTTTGAACAAACGCATTGCACAGTCAAATCAAAATGCAGCATGAATATTCTTCCCAACAGGGAAAGTTCTATTCTTTCTTGTTTGGACTGGGGACCAAGTCCATAATATAAATAAATGCACATGCAAGCAAAAAGAGGAACAGAGGGAGAGAGAACGGAAATGGCCTTTTCCAAGCAGGGAAAAACATCTCACAGTAGCTGTTGGGGAAATAGATTTTGCAATTCGCTGTATTCTCGCTCATCGATAATATATATATATATATATATATATATTATGTAGGGATGCATGGTTGTGGTTTTGTTTTCTTCTATACTATTGAATAAAAAGAAATATTGTGATAAACGCATGCAGGAGGAGGAGCAGGCAGGAACTTTAGGGTAATGAGCTCTTTTCAGACGGGGTTCGGAGGTGGAGTGGGAACAGCTTTTCCGTCAGCAGCTTCCTTCCCTCATTATGCCATCCAACAAGGAATACCTTATAATGTTTATGGGTGGGTGATTAAATGTTCGTTTTTTTCTGTTCTTTTTTATTTCACGGGAAATAGAATGGGAATTCATGCACGTGCATTTCCAACTCATGCGCTCTTCATCCATTAAACTAGCTAGGGTTTGTCGTCTAGCATTATCATTCATCATCATATATGAGACCTACAGCTTCTTCTTTCTCTCTCCTCCAACAAGGACACACTATGCACATGCGCACATACACATACTCTCTCTCTCTCTCTCTCTCTCTCTCTCTCTCTCTCTCTCCTGTCCCAAGGACACACACATACAGTTCAAAATGCCTCATACATGTGAGAGACATCCACATTACACATTTGGACCTTGGAATAACATGTAAACAATGAGCACGAGGCTATCATCTCCAACAGACGACCATCTCTCTCTCCCTTCTCACAAACCCTCAACGAAGTATTCTATGTATTTAATTAATCTCATCATTTTTTTATACTATAGATTAACTTAATAACTACGTGCGCTCTCTTGTTTTATTTATGCCTTGTATAATCTTTTGCCTTTCGTTTTTGGGAATTCTGACCGTTTTCTTTAGCAGCACCGAATGCTAATTATAATCTTTATATCTGGACCCAATTTCAGGTACTCGCCATACTCGCCAGACTACAGTTACCCGACGGTTTGTATAAATTCCCCCTTTACTCTATCGTTGTTAGTATGATTTTCCACTTTCTTTCTTTCTTTTTTTTTTTTTTGTCCCTTTTCCGAACTACTTAGGATGCGGTTTCAAGCATGCCTTTCGACAGATAATGACTTTTTAACTTTCATTTCTATAATTTTCACTATTTCTTTGCTTCATGTAGATTCTCTCTTATATTATTATTATTATTATTATTATTATTATTATTATTATTATTAATGTAATTTGGATAGTATTGTCATCCTTGCTAAAATGTGACGGGAAGATTATGTACATATTAATACGACATAATCGCAATTAATTGACAAACAATATAATTAGTGATATTAGTAGATGGAAACAATATAACGTGGTTAAATAATAGTTATCTATTAATTAATTAATATAATTGAAAGTAGTCACTAGTCAATGTTTAGGAAGCAGGCATATCAAGTGAATAGAATAATTAGTACATAAAGGCGGTAAATTCGTATAGCTTGTTTTTGGGCATTTGTCCCCGTTCTATACTAAAAAATTCCTTTAAAAAAATGCATATATATATATATATATATATATATATATATATATATCAAAAATGGTACCTTGAAGAAAATGTGATTGATATGCAGCGGTAATGAATGAATTTACTAAGCGGAGGAAGTCTACTTTGACTTGTTCATCAATTTGAATTTTGGATCACATTCTTCTACAATATGTGTGAAACGTGGTGTTTTTTTTTTTTTCTTTTTTGGTTCAGAGCTATTACAGTGTCTATGGAGGGGCAACTGCCCAGTATCCTATGTATGGGACTGGGCCTGGAGGAATGATGACAGGTGCAGCCGCTGCTTTTTACCCATATCTTCAATTTGGAGAAGGGAACGGAGGAGCAGCCACAGGCTACACATCTGGGCAGAGCTATGGTATTCAATACCCACACCACATGTTTCAGTATTCAGCCATTAATTCAACTGGAGGCTACCCCCAGCAATACGGTGCACCCATGTCACTTGCGCCAACTGCAGCATTGCAATCAGGTATACATACTCTTTAGTATGGTCGCTAATACATCTACACTTTTTCTATTTGAGGGATTGGAATACTAATATCTTTGACAGTGTGTTTTGCTGTGCCACAGGCGTGACCATGGCCCCTCATGCTCCACCAATTCCTCATCGCTAAAGCCACTTGGCCTCACTTGTATGCTTCTCATATGGTAGCTTCTTTTGAGGTCTCAGTTTAAGCAACCTTTGGCCTAACCATGGTTCTCTCTTCCTAACGTATATAAGCCCTCCATAGGGGTTGGTTATACCACTAGTCACTCCAAGAATTGGAGTCATGCATCTTAATTTTTCCGTTGCATCTCTCTTTTGAAAGAAAGGGTTCCTCTTTGAAGAGAACAAAATTATCTTGTATGTATTCGCCAATGCAAGCTATCGGATTATAGCTTTGGTTGGCAACACATTTTCTATTATTAGCCCGGAAAAGGGCTAATCGGAGAAAAATAACCATTTTGTAAATTTTTAGCCTAGGTAAGGCTAATCCACTTGAAAAATGGTTTTGCAAACATTTTGTATATTCAACAGCCTGAAATATAGCAAGTCCTTTGGTTTTCACAAACCAGCTTTTTAATGTCTAATCCCTCCAATAATTAATATAATTATAGATGATGACCTCTATATCTAGATTAAGAGGCCATTTCATTTCCAAGATCATGGCCGGGGCATGGATGCCCTCAGTTTTTGTGCATTGACATCTTAGCTAGTCTTAGGATTTTAGAGCTAGCTGGGACCGCAGTCATGTTTATTCCACAATTTTTTTCTTTTCTTTTTCGCCAAAATTTTACTTTTAATATCTTACTTGATGTGTTTTAACAAACGACCTTCCTTGGGGTAAGGAAGAAAATTTGATTGACTGTTAATCTTTTTTTCTATTTCCTGTAAATTCCATGAGGTTAAACTTTGGGAGGTTTAACCTCTTTTTTAAGTAAAGAAAGAATAGGAGGGTTAGTTGTTTTTTTCTTTTTTTCTTTAAATCATGCATCTAGATTTTGTATTGTTTCAACATCACGCTGGGAACTCCATAAATGGATTTGGAGCTAACAGCACATGCATGTAACTCTTGGGAGATATTTTGATTCCCTTGGGTTCTCCTCTAACCCACCAACCATGGTTAGGACTTAGGTTCCTCTCTCTCTCTCTCTCTCTCTCTCTCTCTCTCTCATATATATATATATACATATATGCAACTTTTACCTGAAGATGATCAAGATACTCTCTTTTTATGTATAAGGCCTATATCTGGTTTGTATTGTTATTAGGATACTACTTAATTAGGACAAAAGGTTTCATTCTCTGACCACGGCGGCTGAGAATGGTAATATGCTACTTAGTACTCACTTTGTTTATGTGCTTTTAATTCGAGACTGCTATATGTATGCTTACATTTCCGCTAATGCTTTGTCCTGCATGACAAGCAACGTTATGTTCGAAAAGAATTTTGTCGCGACAATCTATCAGTCCTAATTTCTCGGCATAAAATGAGAATTATTTCCTGCACTATTACTCCAGTTAGCACATTGAGCTTTTAGCTTTCTGTATCAACCGTTTCATTTCAATTACTCGTCTATATCTTTGGATTTGTGTTTAGATACAGCGCTATTGATACCATATATTAATTCCTCCTGCTAAGTTGCAAGTAACATGTTTCAAAAAGATAAAAATAAAAATAAATTTCATTAAAAAATTACTTATAAATGCATTTCATTTTTCCTGTTTCACATAGAATTCATTTTGAAAGTTTTAAATAAAAATATAAAATTTTATTTATAAAACGCTCATTGGGAACCCTTTTAATTGCTTGATAAACTAGCGGTGAGTATAGATATAAACTAGCACGTATAATTACAAATAATGGAGAAATTGAAATTTGATAAGAAAAAGAAAAGGGATGATGGACTTAATCTTGTAAAATTCATTATCTCACTTGACTTTTTTGAAGCTAGGAGTCTCGAGAGATTGGTGCTCATGAGATGAGAAAAGCAAACACTTATGTTCAGCGCTTCTCAAAAAATACAATTTTAATTTTTTCTTCGCCAATTATTGAGCGCTTCTCATTTACATATGATATTTTTTTGCGAGTGTTTTGGGTGCGCACTTACATGGACGCTTATTTGCATGCTAGTACAATACTTCTTTTTGGGCTTGGGCTTAAGCTGACCGAGATTGGCCACACGTTCGAGTCCTGCGTCGATCAACAAAATCAATTCTGGATAATTCTTAAGTCGACCCAGGACCTTCGGTCGTATCCGCTATGCAGCTCCAAGGCAGAAATAACTAGAATTTTCAAAATCACTGGAATCTGAATTGGGGTGGCTTATAAAAATCAATCGAGCCCCGTGGTAAAGGATTCAAAAGGGCAAACCCCATTAAGATCAGATCAAAGAGATATCAGCGCACACTCGGACAATTACAAGTTTACAGCAACAACAGGATCAGATTAAGATTGGGGATGAGTTGACACCCCAATAGCTCTCGAAAGTTGAAATCACCCATTATGCCCGCCGTTTACTTAATCGCCATGAATTAGGTTCATGATATCTGTCATATAGGGGCTCAATTCGTTCTTGACGCTTCCGTTTGCTCATTTTAGTTGGATCTGCGACTTTAAAGAATCTAGGCGCCAGTTCCACAAGCCATTTGGGATCTATAACAGTTACCTCACGCATGTACTCCTTTGTAGTCATTACCAGTTCATGGTATATGACCCAGTCCGGCTGTCTCTGGAAAAGAGCGCTGCTTGGGTGGATATAAACTGGTTGGTTCTCCACCAGAGTCCTATAACCCTCCTGTGGATCCTTTCTAGCAGCATGGAAAAAGAAGCCAGCTGTAATTGCTTTTCTTATCTTTGTGAAATTCTTTCCAGCGCTCACAACATCCAGTTTGTATCTGAAAATCCAGCAATGATAATTGAGTTAGAATTGCAGCCAAAAACATTTAACAGTAGAGTAGTTTAGTCTTCCTATCAGCAAAGAATTGGCAAACAGAAGCTAAACTCCAATGCAAACAATTATAATTTCCTTCTACGAAATATCCACAAAATAAAACTGCAAAGTAACTGATCCATCGTGTATTCATAATCCATAAAAATACATAAATAAAGCTACGTTTGACACTTCAACCACCTCATATTTTATAACTACCAATGTTAATGATACCATCACAGTGGAAGAAACAGCGTATCCTTGAATGCATCCACAGACTAGAAATTGTCTAGCGATTAGAAGTATATGGGTGCAATGGAAAAAGAAACTGTAACCCGCTCATCATTACGCAACTGATTGGACTCGTGCAAACATTGATAGAGCAAGTCCTAGCAACATTTCTGCAAGGTCTTGATCAGGTAATATACAGGTCAACCAATGAAGATAGCCAAATATAAAGACTTCCGAATGACAAAAAGGCTAGGGCATATACAGGTCATGATATTTTATAGCTCAACTGTTCAACGACCAATTTTATCAGAATGCTAGCATACAAAACCATGGTTTCCAAACATTCGCTATATGTCTTAAGAAATAAACAGCATCCAAAAAACCATACTTGAAAACAATGAGCAATTAGAAAAGCTCAACATTTACAAAAAAATTTTGCAGTCAAACAACCTTACCAAAACATCAAATCAATCAGCTTATTCTTGCTAAATTATGTTAATACAATCACACCATTGTACTAAGGAGCAAATGTAACTTCACAACAAAAGAATGTAATGACAGTCATGTAAAAGAAAATATAATTGCAAATGCATCAATGCAAACAACATAAGTTGAAGATCATACTTATCCATCACTGAAAGGAGCTGTTTCCTAACATCCTGTGCCCTCCTCAGGGATCTTGACTGAACAAAATTCTCAAAACACCAAGGCCCTGAAAAGTTCTTAGCTTTCCAGGCTTCATACACAGCAAGTAAGGTCAAATGGTCTCCCTCTGGCTGAAAAAACTTAGCTCTCTTCTGATCTGCTTGCGCTTGTTTTTCTCTAGGCCTGTAGAATATGTTACCAGTTTGGATCATGGCAATAATAGTCAAAATCTCATCACTGCACCCCAGATCTACACTTGCCAGCAACATCTTGGACAATGGCGGATCAAGGGGAAATTCTGCCATTTTTCTTCCCAGTTTGGTCAGAAGCCCCTCTTCATCCAAGGCTCCTAGACTGTATAGCTGCTCCATGGCAGAAATGAGGGCCTGTGGTGAAGGCGGATCCATAAAATCAAAAGACAATAGATCATTAATTCCCATTGCCTTCATTGTGAGTGTAGTATTTCCAAGATTTATTCTTTGAATTTCTGGAACAGTGGTAGGGGACATCTCATTACGATAAGCACTTTCGGTATACAGACGATAACACTTTCCAGGCCCAGTACGTCCAGCACGTCCAGCACGTTGCTTTGCAGATGCTTGTGAAATTGGAGTTATAACCAGAGAATCAAGGCCTTGCTTTGGATTATATACATTCTGCTTTGCAAACCCAGGATCAATGACATAAAATATCCCATCAATTGTCAAAGAAGCCTCAGCAATATTTGTTGCCACAACCACCTTCCTCTTCCCTGGAGGTGCAGGTTCAAATATTCTGGATTGCATCTCACTGGGAAGAGCACTATAAACAGGCAATATAATTAATTCAGGAACATTTTTACCTAATCCTTTCATCCTGTCATAGAGAGACTGGCAAGCAAAATCAATCTCCTCCTGACCAGTCAAGAATAGAAGAATGTCACCTTCCGGTTCCGTCAAGTGGATTTGTAGAACAGTGATCAAAGCCGCATCTAAATAGTCACTTTCTGGCTGTTTGGTGTATAATATCTCCACAGGAAAAGTTCTCCCTGGTATTGTGAATATGTTACAGTTGAAGAAATACCCAGAAAATTTCTCTGCATCCAGAGTGGCAGATGTGACGATTAAGCGCAGATCAGGTCTCCTCTTCACAAGCTGTTTAAGTAATCCAAAAAGAACATCGGTGTGGATTGTCCTCTCATGAGCTTCATCAAGCATTATCACTGAGTACTGAGAAAGATTTTCATCAATAAGAATCTCCCTTAGTAGCATACCATCTGTCATATATTTGATCACAGTATCTGGTCCAGTGCAGTCCTCAAAACGAATGGCATATCCAACCTCCTCCCCTAAACGACAACCAAACTCTTCAGCCACCCTCTTGGCTACAGACATTGCTGCCACCCGGCGAGGCTGAGTACATCCTATCTTACCCCTTGTAGTATAACCTGCCTCAGCAAGATACTGTGTTACCTGGGTAGTCTTACCAGAACCTGTCTCACCAATAACCACCAAAACCTGATTATCATGTACAGCTTGAATTAGTTCCTTTTTCAATTTGTATATTGGCAAGCTCTGCCTCTGCTCCTGAATGGATAGTTTCGATCTTTGCCCAAATGTTAATGCCTTTCCAAATGCATCCTTCTTCCATTCAGGCATGTCATAAGCAGACAAGCCAACACCTCTAAGCTCCTGAGCAAGATGCCTCTCACCCGTCTCAGGCATTGGGTCTTCCCAAGGACGATTAAGATCCTTTGGTATTGAATCGAGCATAGTCCTCTGTTGTTGTTCCCTTACTTCTCTCCTCTCCTTTATGAGTGCAGACTGAAGTGCAGCTGCACGACTCAATGAGCCTTCAGGATTCTTAAAAATCTTAACTGGTGACATATCAACCGAGTACCTAGTCTGACCTTGCAAAAAAGCAGGCTCATCTTCATTTAACTCAATTTCAAGCTCTTCCTCGGCTCCCTCTTCTTGATAAAGTAGCCCATCTGCTTCATCATCATACATAGGATATTCTTTGACACCTAAAACTCCGGAAGCAATCAATTGTTTTGCCTCCCACCTCTCTGGTGAGCTCATTCTCTTCAGTGGTCGACGTGATGGAACAGCATCATCCTCCTCCATAATCCTAATCCCAGAAAGCCCAGTTCTAGTAATTGGCCCGTCCTTGGAACCTGAAGGATTAGTCCTAAAAGCATAATCATCATCTGAATTCTTCTTCAAAGGAAGCAAATCATTACCACTATTCTGATCAACATCTCTCATAGACAGACTCAACTTCTGTCCAGAAACTGATATCACTTTAACATAAACCTCCTGGTCTCTCTTTACAACATCCTTGGCATTACCAACCCTCCTACTTGCAATCTGTGAAACATGGACCAATCCCTCTTTGCCCTTAAGTTCATTCAATTGAACAAAACATCCAGAGTCCATAACTCTCGACACCCTGCCTTTATACACCTTGTACAATTCAGGCTCACCGGAATTATATCGAGCATGCCTCCGACCCCTTTCATTTTCGCCATCATCCCTGTCGTGATAACCATTTTCTTCGCTCCCATCTCTCCTATACCTGTCATGCCTACCTCGGGGCCTTCCACTACTCCTATAATCAGCACCTCTATCATCATTATAGTCCCTATCTTTATCTCTATGCCTGTTATCTCTATCCCTGTACCTATCCTTATCTCTCCAGTCTCTTTCTTTGTTCCTATCCTCCACTTCCCTTTTCTGTTCTTTCCTTCTCTCCCCAGCTTCCATATGGAGTTCTCGTTCGAGTTCCTTGGCTCTCTCCTTACTGTCAGCAATCGCAAGAGCTTTGAACTTGGATTTTTTTGTATCAGAGAGAGGGGTGCTGTCTTTATTTTTAGATTCCTTCTCAGACTTGGGCTTGGGCGGAAGGATAGCATGAATGATAGTGAGTAGGGTACGGACAAAGTAATCCGGCATTTCAGCACCATTTTCCTTCAACTTTGAATCAAATTCATCAACACTCTCACAATTTCGTCCCAATTCGGTGATGAATTCAGCCAACACTTTGTCTCCAAATCCTAAGTGAGATTCAAGCTCTGTGCAAACCTTGGATACGAGCGATAGGTATTCCAGTTTCTTAAGACCATCATCCTCTCGCGTTTTTGTTGTCGTGGAAGCCATTTTTGGTATTATAAGAAAACAGAAATCGATTCAAAACCAATCGAGAGAGATTGGAAAGCTAAAACTTTCAAACTTTTTAGTGATGATGAACCTAAGCTAAAGAAGGATTAAGGCTTTTGGTTGCGTACCTTGGCCTTCTGAAAGTTCCAGACGCTTGCCGAGAGATAACGACCACTGCCGGTCCGCAAATTTAGTAGAATTTTATTTCTTCTTCCCGCTAGGGCTTGAATGGTTGTGTCTTGGGATCTCAGAGTCGATGAGGCCCCTAATAGTTTCCGGATCCGGTTTCCTCAAACACTGTGCCGAAATCGAACCGAACCGATCAGTCAGACCGACTAACCAACAGCTGAGATCTGGTTTAACCTTTAAAATCAAATCATTGGTTATATTTAATACAGTATATAATATTATTTTAATATTAATTAAGAATATAAAATTTGTGTTATTCTTAAAAAAACTAAATTCACCATTTGGTATTGCATTGCAATTTATAGATAATTTATATTAATAGTTAAACATAATATAAATTGTAGATAACTTATTTTTTATCATTAAATGCAGTAATTTTACTATTATCTTAAAATTTATTAATATAAATATAATTTATAAATTATAAATTAAAAAAGAGAAAAAAAATTATTTCTTATTTAAATATTTTTAATTTAAATCATATACCATATAGGCACAGATGCATTATCAATGAACTGGTGATAACAGTAATTAATATAAAATGAATTTTTTTTCTTAAATAAATATAAACGAATTATGTGGACTATGATTTTTCTATATTCTAATTAAGAAGATATGTAGTCAATATAATTTAATATATATATATATGGAGTATAAGTCCAATTTTTGACATGTCTCTCAATCTAAATCTATAAAAATTAAATACTAATAAAGAATTTCAAAATTATGTTTTATGTAGTTATAATTTTTTTTAAAAATTTAAAACTATTAATTTACACTTTTAGTCTTTTTTAATTTAATAATATTATTTTTTATTAATTTTCTTATTTAGCTAAAAAAATTAAAAAAGTTAGAAAAATAATATAACTTTGGTTTCAAACTGAAACCCAAGCAAAACCAAAGGATTTAAAATCATCTAAAAGGATTTCGATTCTAATTTTACCTTTTTTAAAATTGATCGACGGTTTTAGAACCGAAACCAACAGTTTTAGAAGTGTGATAATGTTTATTCTTATGTAATTAATTCTATTTTATTTATAATATTCTTATGTAGTTATAATCGAATTGTTCCATTGACGGAGAAAACTTGGACCACTTAGGCCTACTATTCTCTTGAATGGAGAAAATGTGGGCCGATTAAGCCTCAAATAAACTGTTCGAAAGGATGGATTGTCTATGGACTTTTTAAGTCAAAATTAGAGAGTTGCATATATTTAAATGGACGGACTGTCTATAGACCGTTTAAGTCTAAAATGGATAATTGCATATGGTCGAATTTATTAACCTCTATTTAGTTGTGCTGTTTGCACTTTTATCATGACATAGAGGATAAAAATTGAAAGTAACAAACTAATTAACAAAACTTCTTTGTCTTATTGAAATGTAGAAAATAAATATCATTGTTTTATAAATTCAATTTTGGCAAGTAGTCATAACTTACCATCCTTCATCTATAGAGAGAAAAAATAGAATATGTAGCTCGACACCAAAAGCAATGATATACTCAACTAAATGGTAATGAGATTGTAATGTGATGCTACGAAATGATATTGCATGTTGTAGAAACTATTTTTTATTTTTTATTACTGTATTAGTCATCTATTTTGATGACAATGTGCTTCAATCAAACTATAGTCAATCTTTGCTATTCATGTAAAATAAAGTCAAGGTTTATGCTTTTCTTCGTTAGAAAAAAGGGAGGGAAAGAATCAACAAAATCAAAGGACCAATCACCATCCTTGGAGCAAATTAGCAAAATATATGAAGAAACAAAGTCAATATGAAAACTGATAAACAAATTCACTATATAGTCCATGTTCTTGCAATGATACTTCCTAAAAGTGGAAAATATTTTTATTTTTAAGGAGCTTAGAGACTTAAACAAAAAACTGAAGTTTTAATGTTTTTTATCAGTCAGGTCATAATCTTTTGTTAAACCATCTTTATTTAAATTTAATAAAGACATACTCCAACTCCTACATGCATCTCAACTAGTAATACAAAAATAATTTCCTCATTAAACTTTCATATGATATTCCAAGGTGCAAAATGTCTTTGAAGACAAAAACAGTCTGCAACAGTTTGCATAGCTAGTTAAAACAAAAGCAAATCACATTTAGCAAAATTTAAGGCCTTTCAATTGTTCAGTTCGCGCCCATATGAGCAAACATTCAATGCAACCACGTAACTTTGCAAGACTTGCTCAAATTCTTAGTACATTATGGAACTCAAATTACTTTTGTTATGCTATGGAACAAGTGAAAGTTAAAAGATAAAATAAAATAAGAGGTTTAGGAACAATTGATTTGCTCTAATAGGTGATGAAAAAGCATAAAAATTTAAAGGCAACTAAAACGCAAAAGTGGAGAAAGTTGCAATAACACAGAAAAATCGTAGGAAAGCAAGAAGATTAGCAAATAATATTTTGCAAGGATAAACTTAAAATAGCTAACTATTGAAGCATGATTTTGTTCACTTGATGGTCCAAAATGACCAAAATTTGGTTTTTCATATGTTCCTAATGGTATGATGTAAACCATCATTGATGTCTAAAAACTAGCATTCGCTTAGAGCCGGTAAAAATGTTTCAGAAATGTTCAGTAGCAATAGACCAAAATGTACCTGCGATATTCAAATGCACATAGAATATGCTATTGATTCTCAGCAATCTAGAGCAGCTACAGAATACAAAACCTATAGCTAACTTCAACAATGAACATAATACATTACAGAGTAAAAGCAGAAACTGGGATGCCAAAGGATCTAATCCAGTTCTGGCCAGTTTTAGGCTACAAGATTAATTGTTAAATTTTCCTCAACCTCAATCTACCAATATGTCAAGCAAGCACATTAAAAAGTAACCTTTCAAATGAATGGCCACTAGAATTATATCTTTTGTATGCATCTATATGTCTGCCGATATGTGTGTCTGCGGACATGTTCCCCACCCCCTGAACAGATGGACCCGTAAAGAGGATGAGGATTTCACAAGCGAGTTATTTAGAATCAATGGATGTCATATTTGCTAATTTCAAAAGCAAATTATTGAGATTTTCATCGATAATGAGTGAGTTTCCCTCTCAAATTGTCTAAAAAATGCAAACTTTTGACCCTATGAAAATATTCCTTCGTACAATGAAGAGCAGAAAATGAAAATAGCCACAGTTTTAAAATGTGAAGCACACAAGTCTAAATTTTAGAAACCATCAAATGCAATAATAAATCGAATAGGAGAAAATGGTCAATTGCCCTTATCAGATGACGCATTGGAACAAACATAAATCTCGGATTCTTCGCCGGTGACCCGGCCATTACCCTCTTCGCCACGTCCATTGTCCCCGCAAATTTCGTCAGCTACTCCAGAGCCGCTATAGTCGCAACGGTAGCTAGATTCATCCCCGGAGGAGGCGGCGGCGGCACAACTACATTTATTGGAGTCTGAGGCGGAAGATAGGCGCTCTCCGGGCGTTGCTGCTGTACCAGTTGCAGTGACGTTCCAGTTCAACTAGCAATTTGCAGCACTTCTTGTGGAGCAGAAACCGCTGGAGTAGACTCATGATGATAATATAGAGGTTGCTGATAGGCAACCGAGTAATCGGGCTGGTAATAAGTGTAGTGTTGTATTTGTTGGCTGTATTGCCATTGATTTTTACCTGGGCATTGCTGATAATACGAATAATAAGACTGGTCATAAGATTGAAACTGGATTTGATAGTAATAATCTTGAACTTGGCATTGTGGGTATTGGATGGCTTGCGTTTGCTTTTGTAACTGTGGGTTTAAATGGTCGGTTGTGGTCATCGTGTTGAGGTGTTATTGATGGTCAGCTTTTTTTATTGTTGTCGGACAAGGTTTGTCATTGATGGTCAGCTTTTATTATTGTTGTCAAATAAGGTTTGCTTTCACCGATATTTGCTGACCATCAAAATTAAATTTTAAAAATAATTAAAAATTTATTTTTTGAGTAAATTTAGAATATATATATATATATATATATATATATATATATATATATATATTGGACCCATTAGAATAAGGATAATGAAAAGTATATATTATCTATTAGTTAGAATTATTTTAAAAATTTAAAATTATTTTTTAATATATTTTATTATTGTATAATAATAATAATAATAATAATAATAATATCAAAATAAAATTCAATCCAATGTCTGGACTTAATTCTTTAGTCTCTAATTTATAATAAAAATTTTTAAAATCTTTATAAGTGTCCAAAAAGCAATTAAGTCATCATTCAATCTCTAACTTCCTGTCTTTTAACTCCAAATCTTAACAATAGTAATTACTTTGACTATAGTAAACGTATTATTTACCCCGTATATTAGAGAAAGAAATATATATATACACACATATTCTTGAAACCCAAAAGAGATGACCCAAAATGAAAATATATAATTATAGTTTTTTTTTTCAATTTTTTAAACTTAATTTTTTTGAAGTCAAATAGATTTAGAATATAATAAAAAATATATTAAGAAAATTAGAAATATTTAGTCATCAAGAGGCTATCTATTTATGACAATGAAGATATAAATTTCTTATTAAATTAAAGTGATAATAGTTATAAATAAATTCAGTAATGAAAAAAAATTGGAAATAAAAAGTATAAAAAATTGTCATTAACAGTAGAATTTTTTTTAAAACTCAAGATATAATAAGAAACAAATTATATTAAAAAAATTATCAATTTCAATTTAAAAAATAACCTCTTCTTTAACTGGAAATGTTGTAATTTAATAAAATTTGACGTGAATAGACAAAAAAAATATTATAGCCAAGTCAATAAATGAAAATTACTAATAAATGATTAATTTTTCCTACAACAATACAGAAAAAGAAAAGTATATTTTTTTATTATATACATATATTTATTTATTTAAAAAATTATTTTTAAAAATTATTTTTGATGAAATAATAAAATATAATTTTTTCTTTTTTATCCTCACCATAAGTATCTCGAGTCCATTTGGCTTAAATTAAATCATGCTCGCACCAAGGTAGCCCAAAAGGGATAAAGTGTTTACAGCGAGTATTTGTTAGAATCAAATCTAACAAACTTCAAAGAGTTTATGAGAAAACGATGTATCTTTTCTTGGTGGAGAATTCCACTTTTATACTATTTACAAGCTGATTCAGCCCCTAAAATAGCTATATACATATCTATTTACATTTTAATCAAGAAAAGAATAAAATATTTACAGAAGAAAATCTAAAGGATTTAAATGACTAGCTAGAGACCTAAAATCATACAAAATAAAATATGCTACAAAATCAAGAATAGTTAACAATAGATTCTTCTAAATTAGCAATTATTTAATAACAGATTCTTCTAATAAAACTTTTGACCTCATTTAAGAAAAAAAAAATGTCGAACCACTTATCCAAATAACTGTTGGTATAAAATTGTAATTTTTGAATTTGCTATGGTTAAAGATATTTTAGGATTTCAAAATTTCGGTGATGGCAATATCAGAAATCTCATTATTTTCGCCCCCCTTATTTCATCATTTATATATAGTATAAATAGATAGATATTTTTTAAGGTTTTGTTTATATTACACACATTAAATTCAAGGTAAACAAATGAGAGAGGGATGCATGATCTTCTTCTGTTTCTTCACTTTCCTTTTCTAACTAAAACATGAATGAATGGAGGAAGAAAAAAAACAACCAAAGGAGAAGAAGCACAATATCTTCAAACAACGATAGAGGAGAGTTAGATATATGGGTTAAGTGGAAGCTGGTGCAAGGTGAAATGCGCGATTTTGCTTAATTTTGGATATGTTAAGTTAGAGTTGAGATTAAACGAGTTTGTGTTATAAATAGATCACTTATTTATGACACGAATATAGACATATCGTATTATAAGTTAATACACGGGTTAGGCAAGTGACCCGTTTATTTAAGAGAAAAAAAGTAATTTTAGTGTCAAATATAAATACTAAAACTAAAATCTATTTAAACTTTATTATTGTATTAATTTTTTTATTTTAGCCATAATCTTAAAAAATCTATGCATTTTATGTGTGAAAAATTATTTTCAAATATGATTTGAGTTAAATGGTTAAAATTTAAAAATATTATAAACAAGTTAAATAAGTCATATACAGGTCAACACGATCCACTTAATCTATTTATGATATTAAGCGGATTAAACATGTCATGTTCATTCCACCTTCCTAATCTTTGTGTCACGTTTGTGTCAAAAAATTTGACTCTATTATTAAATAAATCGTGTTTGTGTTAACCCTAATTGTATCGCGTGTTAAACGAATCCGTATCAAATCTAATACGCCTATCCATTTTGATACCCCGAGGTTAAGATCTAATGGTGGGTATCATTTTATAATTTTTTTATTAATTTGGACAACTCTAATATGAAATTGAAATTAAATTATAATAAAACTTGAGTAATTCATTTAAAAAATTTTGACCTATGCGTTTTGTATCAAATACACCCCATTTTGATCTTACCCCCTGGATACCTCAATTTGAAAGGTCAACGATAATTATACCCTAATTTAGAATTGGGCTCTAAAAAATAATAAATAATTCGTTTGTGGGACTAAGAGATTGACACAAGGGTTAACTAAACCAACCCATCAACCCACTTCTCAAAAACGGCACCGCTTGGAGAACACTAAGTCTACCCTTCCCTTTCACCTATGGTCAATCAAAATACCAAAATAAAAGAACCCCTAAACGGCTAAACCTAACTTCGCCCACCATTAATGACCTTAAGCGACTGAAGTTGCCACTCACTGCAAAGAAGAAGAATAATGGACTGTTGTTCCTAATTTGCCAGATATGAAAGATATTAAAATGCGGATAATGGTTTTCAGTCATAGAAGTGAGTGAACGACAAGCGATTAATAATATGCCATTATTTTATTTTTCTTATCAAACACCATCATGATTTTTAGTGTACTATGGCATTTTGAGAGACAAAAATGGCAAGAACCTACTTGGCTAAGCACGAACTGTGTCAATCTAGCAGTAAAGATCTTGTAGAGTTTTGTTGAAGGATGATGGATCTATATGGTGTAACTATAAGGAGAAGGTGGTCGATTCTACTGTGTCCCTTATAGTCTCTGCTTGGGAATCGGCGGCCGACCATGAGAGGGGGGATTGGCTAGGGAGAGGATTAAGAGCCAGACTTCAGTGATCGAGCATGGATGAGAGAGTGGTGGAGAGAGAAAGGAAAAAGGAGAAAAAATAAAGATGAAATCAGTGTGTTTAATGTGGAGTTTAGCGTCAGTGTCTGGGCCCATTTTGTATTATTTATTAATTTTTTACACCATGATTTTAAAATTAAGGTGTAATTATTATTCACCTTTCAAATTAGAGTGTCCAAAAGGTTAAGGTTAAAATAGGGTGCATTTAATAGTAAACGCACAGGTCAGAATTTTTTAAATAAATTACTCAATAAAACTTGAAAATTAGGGTATCTTAGAGATTAAGTTGAATTTTAGAGAATAATTATAACAAAATTCAAAGCTAGGGGAATATTTTACAAAGGCCGATAAGTGAAACAAATCGTTTAAGCACATAGTTATTTTAATGTAAAAGTGAGTCATGGTAGAGTAACTTTAAAATGCCGCATATAAGTAATGTACGGATAGGGTGAGCATTCAACTAATTCGGCCAATATGAGTAATATTTTTAATCAAAATAAATTAATTGAAATTTGTCTAACCTTATCGAATTTAACCAAACTTAATTGAATCGTTGTACTGCATTAATTTTGATCATTAATCGCATCAAAATTTAAAAAATAAAAATCTAATTAACCGACCGAATTTAAATTAATCTTTTTATTAATTGATTATAATCAAAATAAAAATAATTGAAATCGTTATTCAATGCTTATCAAAATAACGTAATTTTGAGAATTGATATTAATTTAGTTTGATTAATTTTTAACCGATCATTTAATTGGTTACAAAATTAGTTTTTTTAACTAAAATTTCAAACCTAACATTTATTCACGGAATCGAATTAGTTAATTGGCTGGGAATTGAATGCTTAACCCTGTATATAAGAGCAGTAGCCATAAAGTTTTGTATAATTGAAGGGGTGAGGATGGCATAAAAAAATAAAAATAAAAATTGTTGCTGGAATCTCTTTTCCTCATACCAACCCAACTTTATTCTGTTGCCATTGGAAACCCTAATTGGAGAACACACAGATGAAGCATGACTTTACAGCTGTAATGGTAATAATTGAACCCAAGAGAGAAATTATAAAGGGATAGAGGAATTGATGAATCACGAAATATCTTTTACCTGCTGAAGGCGTTCAAATGACTCCCCATTTTTGCTTGCTTATGGAACATAACTCCCTCAATTGATCCTGCCAATCGATTCCTTCAATCTCTAGGGTTTCGTCGGCAGTTCACCTTTCAAGCCCTTTGCTGAAACCATATTGTTGTAACTCATTCGCCTCTTGCAATTACTTTTTCGTCCTTCATCATTTTTAATACATATCAATCGTATACCAACTCTATACCTTTTTACACGAATTTTAAATGGGCTCCCTATGTATTTTTTAACAATGTTTTACTATCCGTGCTTTGGAACGATTTGTTTGACTAATCATTTTTATATTTTACATGGTTTACTCATTTTCTATTGACAAAACTCAAGATATTGATTTATTTAGATTTGATACATGACATATTCATGGAACCGACCAAACAGATGAAAAATATATATATTCTTTTTGTTGAAATAAGGGTGTTTCTAACTATTTATTAGGGAGAAAAGGACTAAGTATAAATCATTTTTAAAAAATCTTTATTTTCATTAGTTTGATTTATAAATAAAACCATACAATAGATTTAGAAAAATCTAATCCTTAATTAAATCTCAATGAATTATAAAAGCATGGAAATTAATTTACATGCAAAAATTATTCTCAAATAAGAATGTAAGTGTTTAATTCTTATAAATGGAGAAAAATTCTACTGGAAACGCTTTCTCTTTATGTACTTAACACAGTGCGAGCAAGATTGACTTTAGTCCAACAAGCTAAGAATACATGTGGTAAAATAAAATAAAGTAAAAAAAATTATACTTCTCATCCCACTTATCTAAATAGAAAATGATACAATTTAAGACCAGACTCTAATCCGAAAATTTGTCCAATATCCGTCCCAGCAGTGCATATATACGCGTACAGCACCAAACCCTAATCCATCAAACTGTAATTTCAAAGGCAATATATGCTGCATTTTTTGTTCATATAGAGTCGGATCAAATATCTTAGTACCAATATTATTAATTAGATGACGGTACCATATTTAAGAAACTCTTGAAGGGCACAATAGTCAAACAAAAAAAAAAGGTAATTAAGAAGAAGTGAAACAAAATTTGCAGTATATGGTGCGAATTTGCACCTGCAAAGCTGTTTATTTTAGCTAAAACTACAACTTCATGTATGAACTTTCGGCAAAACAACAACGCCAAGGTCCCTTTCCTAGATCAGACTCTCTCCCCCCCCTCTCGAAGAAAAGAAAAAGAAAATTAAAGCAAGAAAACTATCTTCTTTCTTTTCTTTTCTTTCCTTGTTTCTCTGCCTATAGATAGACAAAGAAAGAAACCCCTATAAATAGGGTAGAGAGAGTGAAGTTTAAGCACTTTGGCTTCTTTGGGATTCTAAATTTTCCGAAAGCTGAAGTGGCCGGAGAGTGACCAAATTTAACCCAGGTCTGTGTTCTCTTTCATCTAAAAATACCACTGTTTGCTTTCTTGTATAAATAAGCAATAAATTTTTATTTTTGAATTGTTTAATGCGGAACAGAATCTTCTTCTTTACCCTAGATGAACATGTCTTCCCCTATCTCTGTTTTCTCTTCGTTTTTGTCAGTACTCATCCCCTAAATTTGCTTGATATAACATTATTCCTTTTCGATCTTCTTTTCCAGCTCCCAGAAATTTGTGTGTTCTTCTTTTCCTTTTACTCCTGGGTGACTTGATGGCCTTTCTCCGCTTTTCAAGCTTTCTTCAGCTCATTTTCTTGTCCTTTGTTTTCCCCTTTTATTTGTCCGTCAGGGTTATAATTCTACCCAAAAAAGAAGTAATAGTTATAGTTTTAGAAAGAGAGTATAATTTTTTTTTTTTCTAAAGAGTCGAGTTTGATCTTTGAGATATTTCAGGCTATACCATTTAGCCTGCGGAGTCACCTTTGGGCTGATCTGTCGAGTTGATTTATCATATATATGTAAACGAGGATGAAAATACGTAGCCAAACATGGTCAAGAAGAAAGATATAAAAAGAGAGACAGATGACAGAAAATGGGTCATGCACCCATTAATAGCACCAGAATTGCTGCCAAAATCTTGTCCACCTTATGGTAGATTCTGATCTGATTTCTCTCAGATGATGTGTACCCATTTTGCTTGTTATCATTCTTCATATCCATCGATGTCTTCTGGGTGGCTTGCATCCATCTCCCCCACGTTTCTTTTCAACTTAACCTATTCTTCAAGATCTCTCTTCTTTCTTTCATTGCAACTATTATTTGCACCTTTTGTTTTTGACAAAAATACTGTGGCTTTCAATATTCATTTTTAATACAGATCTGCTTTCATTTCATCTTGTCCTGAAAATCATGGTTTTTTGGGGTACTTTTATTGCCCTAAACTAGTTTCTACTTTCTACAACACAAGAAAAAAAAAAAAATCAAAAACAAAGAAAATATTTTGCTTAATGATCCGGAAGACAGTAGTAGTCTTTGACAGGCACGGGACAAATATAAAAATGTCTTTGCAGAAAGATCAAGTCCATCAACAAGAATAATTCAATCTGTTTTTTTTGAAATATGTAAGTTAATACAAAGTGATGATCTAAGGTGTAGGCAGGCATGGGAAGAGGAAAGATCGAGATCAAGAGGATAGAGAACACAACGAATCGTCAAGTGACCTTTTGCAAGAGGAGAAATGGACTGTTGAAGAAGGCTTATGAATTGTCAGTCCTTTGCGATGCGGAGGTTGCCCTCATTGTCTTCTCCAGCCGTGGCCGCCTCTATGAGTACTCCAACAACAAGTAATTAAATTACTTAATATTTTATTTTAAGTTTTATTTTTAAGATCTTTATACAAAAAAAAAAAAAAATAGAAGCTTTATGCCTCTTTAATTAATTTTAAGGTAGAGAACTAATTACTAAATAAAGTAGCAATCCATGTTCATGTGTGAGTTTAGATTTTGACCAGATAATTATTAATTAATAATGCAAATGCAAAATTTATAGAGAAGCACCCACTAAGCTGCAGTTGATTGTTTTCCTTTTAAGCGTTGTAATATTAGAAAATCCATATGACAGAACACATATATAGCACAGTGTAAAGTGTTGGCCCTTGATTATTCCGCTAGCTACTACTACTCCGTTTTCATCGCAAAAATGGTCGAATTTTCTTTCCCCATTTAGCTCTAAATCTTTCAGTTTGTCCTTTCCAATGGACCTGAAGTTCTACTCGCAGACAAACTAATAAGGCACTCCACCCCTTTTCTGGCTAGGGTTTCTAAATTTTGCTACTATGATTGGCGCGTGAATGCAACCGCTTCGAAGTTGAATGGAACTTACCTTCTCTTATCACATTTTAAAATTTATTAACGGCCCTGTGATTATTCCGTTTCGATCTTTTTTTTTTAAAAAAAAAAAAAAAATGCTTTCCTTCCCCTCCTATATGTTTAAATTCAAATCCAGTTACGAACGAACCCGAACAGTTAATATAGGAGATATATTTATGGCTTTCAAAGTAATTAGCTGTAAATAATTAACATATATACGTATGATTTCAATTTGAATTTTCTAGCAGGCGACATCTATATATAAATATATCGATCATCTCTTTATTTGCGTCAGCTGCTTCAGTCCCAGTCTCGTTCACAAGTGATAAGATAATAATAAAGTGAAATCTATTGATATCTCTCTCATCTTTTCCTCTTTATCATTGTCTATAAATCTTAGTTTCTCTATTCTCCTGTTTCCGTTTTCAGCTTTCGAAATTATTTCACTTTCCCTAGCCAAATCTACAACTTCACTTCTCTTCACCCTAAGAAGATTGCTACCTACGTTATTTCTGCTTTCTCTTCTTGTGAATGACCAGACCATTAATGAAGAAAGTGGAGTAGTACAGAGGTGCTTTCTGCTGGCTAGGGTTTCTCCATTTTAGTGACAGCAACTCAGTACGTAGGAGACCTTTTTTCATTTTCAAGGCCCCTTAAGAGCGGAGCTGCGTGTGGGTTGACTTGTAGTGGAGAAATTCTTAATGGAATGGCCTTACAAATTGTCCTCCTTTTTCCAAACCTATATTTATATATTTAACTGATCCAAATAATGAATTTTATTCAACAATCCATCCATAATAGAACACGTGAATTCTTAAAGTTAAGTTTCTCCTTGATTATACCCTTTTTTTTTTTTTTGGTCAATCTTATGAATACCCACACTTTATATAGAATGTGCCATTATTAGTTTAAAATTATTCTTTGTAATAAAATAGACACTTGGAATGCGCCATGAAAAGAAATATTGATCTTTCTTGTGAATCTCATGATGATTTTGTGCGTAATTAATGTATATTTGAATAAAATATTACATGAGCATTAGTATATTAAGATAAGTAGATGCTAAGTTGTAAACAAATATGTGAATTTGTGCTGAATGCAGTATAAAATCAACTATCGAGAGATACAAAAAGGCTTGTTCAGATAGCACAAATACAAGCTCTATTACAGAAATTAATGCTCAGGTAACCTTTTCTCCACCCGTAATATGAATGTGAAATTTATGTTATTAGCGAATAGAATGCATTCATAAATTTTATCAATTCAAATTAAGATTTTTTTTTTCTTCTTCTTTTTTTCCCATAGACAAAATGATTTTTATTAAAGATAAAGGAACCGAAAAGGAAAAACATACGGGATAACAAAGCTACTTATCTTGTGGTGCTATTATGTATGCAAGGGTGAAATGGTATTGATAATGATTAACATACAGCTAGTTATGTTGAGTTATTATTTTGTGTATATGAACTGATCCAAAGCTTTTTGTTTACTATACGGTGGTTTCAATATAGTATTATCAACAAGAATCAGCAAAGCTGCGGCAACAAATCCAAATGCTGCAGAATTCAAACAGGTAGTCTCTTCTAGGCAGTCACATTTCTCTTTGCATATGCTATTTAACTCTTGAAAAAATAAATATAAATTAAAAAATTTTAAATATCTTGATTATATAAATACATATACCACCTAAAATATATATTGATTTAAATCCTCTTTTTCCAATATTCAAAATATATATATATATATATATATATATATAGTTTTCATTTTGTGCTTTTAACACTTTGATTATGGTGAGAAAATGAAAATTCCTTTCTCCTTTTCTTTTAGAGTGGAATTAAGTACTGATTATAATAATTAAAATGAAACAATAATTGGGTTCACTTCCGATATAGAATAATTTTTATGTATTCACACATTTCTTGAATATATGAAGTTAGTTGAATATAATAATGAAGGAAAAGCATAGCACCAGCCACCTTTATATGGCAAGATTAATGCTTCTGTTTTTTGGGCGACATGAATATCGATTATGATTATTACACACACTTGATGATTTTTTCTTCTTTAGTTTTATTGTAACTAAGTATATTGATAGATACATATAATGCTTGAAGGGGAAGCACATGCCAAAAGCTTAATTTCATTACTTGTTGTTGTTTATTTGCAGGCATCTAATGGGTGACTCCTTGAGTTCCCTAACAGTGAAGGAGCTAAAGCAGCTGGAGAATAGGCTTGAACGAGGCATTACTAGAATCAGATCAAAGAAGGTAAACATCAATTAATTTACGTAGTTGAGATAAAGGCCGCTTACTCACATCCACAACAATATTTTCAATTTTCCTTCATGTTAGCAAGTTAATTAATTAAAAAAAAAGTTTGATGATTTTAGAAATTTGAAGGTTAGTAAGTGTTGTTGGTTTGCGATTGAATTGTCTTATTTTAAGTAGAAAAAGTGATTAGAGACCACATGTGAGATTTTTGGAGTCTTTGATAGCCAACAGATTTAATAGGCCCGTCCAATAACTAACTGCCACTATATAAATACCATTTTTCATGCAATTGCAATAGCCAATAGACATATAATGTACATTATATTATATACCTAATTTAATTTTTCTGTTGCTTATCGTGCACGACAGCATGAACTGTTGCTGGCTGAAATTGAATACTTGCAGAAAAGGGTAATTTCTGTCTTGCTCTAATTTTTGCTTTTTTGGTTTACACGCAACTCTTTTATGTCTTTAAACTTGCTCATTATAATTGTTAGGAGATTGAGCTCGAAAATGAAAGTGTTTGTCTTCGAACCAAGGTAATATATATATATAGGAAATTAAATTCCAATCTGTGTTGATATAGTAACCTTTCTATTTTCTAATGAAGAACCATTCTTTTTGTTCAATAAAAAACTTCAGATAGCAGAAATTGAGAGGCTTCAGCAAGCAAACATGGTAACTGGGGCAGAGCTGAATGCAATTCAGGCACTAACCTCTCGCAATTTCTTTGGTCCGCATATGATTGAGGGTGGACCTGCCTACTCTCACCCCGACAAGAAGATTCTCCATCTTGGGTATGCATCTTCTTTGTCTGTTCATTACGTTCTGTCCAATATATAAATCGTGTATAAATATTGAAACATTAATCATTGTCGATTGCATATTCATGCAGGTAAACACTAGTAATGTCAAGTGGGCCATGTTGGTCTTTATGTATTTTGTAATTCAAAAAATAAAGATACCAAAACTATAGTATCTCTACGTGACGTGTGTCCCAAGTAAAACTGTAGCCAGTGTTCGTGTCTAGTTCCTGCACGCTACCGCTTGCCTATGGAACTTACCGTGTCCTCTACCAAATTGAAGACGTGAACATGGCTATATCCTTTGAATTGAAACTATGACTAGCTTTATCACTGGCTCGCTAGCTGCACAAGATCAGTGATTACGTTAGTTTTCTAAAATGTTCGTTTGTTTGCTTGTTTGTTTGGTGCGAGTGATTTCTAGCTTATAAATATATAAATTGAAATTACGTAATAACTCATATATACTTTTTAATATTCTGGATGGATATTATTGATTCATGTTATTTTAATAGGCCAGTACTCCAGCAACAGCCAAGTCTTAGTACAAATTAGTTGTAATTGACTGTATAAATCTTTTTTGCCCGAGTCCATAATAGCAAGAATAGGCAAAACGTAAAAATATGCATACGTTGGAATATTAATCCTTTAGCCAAATGATGGCAAATATTTACACCAGATTTAAAAATGATCCAATCTCAGTCTTTCGTAGCAAGAGTTTGATAATCCAAATCCGAAAGCTCGACAAAGTACATTAACATTTTCATCACGCAAAAAAATAAAAAATAAAAAACAAATATTCAGCATACTGCATTATAGAATATTGCATCGACTTTCAGCTTGCCTGCGGAGTTCCTCAGTCTCCTTCTGAGCTCTTTCTAAATTCTCTCTAAGCCGGCGAATTTCATCATTCGATTTCATTTGAGCTAATTGTGCAATCTCTTCTGCTTTTAGTCGGGCAGCTTGCTCCTCTGCCAACTGCTGCTCAAGCCTATTTGTTGTCTCTCTAAGTTTTGACTCAACCTACAAGCAACATGGAATTCCAATGTAGTCAATGAAGTAGCAACATCTGGACCAACAGTATCATGCTGTGACATAAACAAAGCTGACAAGATAATTTTTAAGTTATCAGCCCAAACACCAGGGAATTAAGATAAATTTAGAGCTAAAGCCTAATTGAAAAATGGCAAGTGCAAATATAATTTACAAGAAAAACTATCATTCTCCAACCAAAACTTAAGTAGCAAGTCATATGTACACAGACCAATAATAGTGATGCAAGGTACACCAACAGAAAGCGGGAACACAACTCTATTGTATTTCTTAAGCATCTTCCCTCACATGACACACTTCAGAACTGAACAGTACCTAGAATCCAAAAAATAAGGTTCTCCAAAAGAATTTCAGTCTTATAAAAAAAACTGAAAATGATGCACTGGTACTAGCTACCATGTCGTTTGTAACATTTAGATATTCTTAGGACCATAAAGATTTCAAAATATTTTCAAAAACAAACACGATCCAACAGGAAAAGTCATGAACACAACAAAAACATAGAATACCATCTCAGTTATTCGTTTCAGCTGTTCTTCATATGACTTGTGCATCTGCTCCTTTAGCTCCAATATTTCCCGTTTAGTATATCCTTCCAGGGAATCAACCTCTTCTTGTTGATCACGAAGTTTCATTGCTCCTTTCTGTCAAATCAATTAAGTCACCATTGACAATTTTACTCTGGAATGAAATAAAATTAGCAAATGTCACAACTATGCTCACCTTCAACTCGACAAAAATCTCATCTGTATATGGCTGTCCGCCATTGTGTGCCATGACCATATTTACAAGGAAAAGAAGCTGTTGAACCTGTTCAGCTCTCTTAAGTTCATCTTTGGTTTTGTTATCAAAAAGCACTAGTCTATTCTCGCAGAGTTTAAGAATTTCCTGCACAGATATTACAACTGATTGAGATACTAATGTTGACAGTTTTTAACTTCCTCATAATTTTCAGCCTATAAAACATAAACTAATCGTACAAAAAAATAGCTAGGTACTCATCACAAGATATCCTAGCAAACTTATTTCCCAATAGTGAGATTTACAAATTTTATGAGTTCAAAATAGTGAGATCTGAGAATAGTTATGCATTCAAATGGAAGGTTCCACATAGAACCTCTTGAACAAACTCTCTGTAAGATCCACAAATAGTTATGCATTCAAATGGAAGGGATGCATATAGACACTCTTCAGCCCAAAATATCTATAATCAATTCATGATGTGTATGTAGGAAGATAGATTTCCAATAAATTTTCTACTACTTCAATGCATGTATTCCGTCTCATTTTTGCTTAGCCTAGAATCCTTGTCCTCAAGAATTCTCCTTCAGAGTTCCAACTTCTGGTTTAGTCACTCACTAGTTGCATCAATTAGAATAATGTCATATATAAATAAATTTAATTATAAAAATGGCAAATTAACAATACTACTACAATTCAGAAATCACCTTTAAAGGCTGAGGACATTCACGACCTAGATAATCTTCTAATGTCTCATCGTTATCTTCAAGCTCATCTCCCCCAGTGAAGACTACAATCATGTAATCAAATATCTTGCTTCCAAACAAAGTCTGCAAGCTGCGAAGTGCAGATTCCTCCTCTTGTGAGAAGCGTGTTCTAACTGAGAATACAACCAGGACTGCATGGATCCCATCCTTTGCCATGTTAATACATTTGACAATTTCTTTGCCAACAAAATCAGATTCAGCAGAAAAATCAAATAGTCCTGCAATTTTATAATTTGTCAGTTCCTATGCATCGGTAAGATAACAATAAGAAAAAGACAAATGGGTGCTGTAAAAGACAAATCCATGTCATCCTACCAGGAGTATCGATGACATTGATAATCTGACCATCTGTCATCACAGTTCGCTGTAATTCACAAGTACTAGTAACACCAGATGAACTAGCCCTTGATTTGAAGGCCTTCCGTCCAAGAATACTGTTGCCTGTTGCACTCTTGCCGTTCCCTGTACGCCCAACTAAAACCACTGTGCGAACCCCATTGGATGGTGAAGTAAGCTCCCAGTCATCATCTAGTGCACTTCCACCCATCATGCCAGATCAGGTAACCTGCAAAGTGAAATATCTAAGACACCTTCGGGTGAAGGAATGTCACAAGTCCAGTCAAAAAGTATCTTTAAACAATAAAACGTTAGCCCGATATCAAATCAGGCTTGGTTCCAAGTCGAATATTTTATCCGTCAGTTACACTTGTTATAATAAAAAAGACACAGACCACAAAGCTTCACTCGATCAAGAATCAACTATTCACATTGAACAGAAAATTTATAAGAAGAGATAATCAGGGCAGACACATGATAACTTTCAACAGCACCGAATAAAAAACCAGTCATCATAGCACAGTGATCTCATAAAATAGGATGCCGCTTAAATTCACCACATCCATCATGTTCGTAGTCATTGAAAAAATGTATACGTTAGTAACTCAATCAAAATCAGATAAGAAAGCAGATAGAGATTTTGAATTACATGCTCTCAAGCAACCTTGTTTCAAATAAATCGAAAACCCTAATTCTACTAAGAGATACAAAAGTTAAGCCTTTTGGTTTTCTACCTTCCATACAACAACAAAACAGAGACGAACAAAATTATCATAAAGAGAATCCAAGCGTTTGTCGATTGAAGTGATCAACAAGAAATTCATAATAAATTATTGCTTTTCAAAAAAAATTAAAAAAAAAATGCAGTGATGATCATAAGATTCTTACTTGGGATGATGAATTTGTGGGAGTCGGAGATGGAGAAGGGATAAAGACTAAAGATGGCTGACTTAAAGACAAGTTGAACCGGGGAATTTCTTACTGGACTGGACTACTAGTGCTTGACTTCTTGTCGTGCACTGGAGGATACCCGAATTGAACCCTCTGCAAGTATCTATTTTCTTCAACCGAAGCAAATCTGAACCGTTGAGCGCCTCGAAGTGCTTTGTGATATCCAAGCCAATCGCCTAGCTTTACCCGGTTTAAAGTCCCAAGTTTAGAACCGCGCATTCTCAAGCCCAACTCATTTTAAACACCGACTTCACCTTCTATTTTTTCAAAAGAGAAAAAAAAAAAAATTTCTTCGAGAGTGACACATTTTATTTACGGTCAGGCCAGATCAGAAAATATTTATTTTTAAAAATATTTTATATTTTATTTTAAAATATAAAAATAATTTCAAAAAATTTTGGAACTTGAAACCTGAAAGATGATCATTTTGTTGAGAACAACAAGAAGTTGTTAATAAAATTTCAAATTACTGGGCCTTTGGAGAATTAGTTGGCGAAATTAAGAATCCAGTCCAAGTAACAGACAAAAAGGAGGGGGAACGAAGGTATCTGCCTTCGACTTTGAAAGTGCGCACGGAAGAAGACGCGGCAGTTGAACTAGAGGAGACAGATTGAATGATAATGAAAAAGAAAGAGCCTTCTGAAAGGACCAAAGTGGTTATAAGGCATTTACCACCTTCTCTCTCCCAATTTCATCTCTTCTCCCAATTCGATCATCTTTTCTCTCAGCGCTACAATTGGTTCTGCTTTCCCCCTGCAAAGTTCAGGTTCCCTTTGTTTCATTATCAAATCACGCCTGTTATTTTCTCTTTAACATCTTAGGTTCTTGTCTAATTCATTTGATTTTTTTTTTTTTGAAGAGTTTGATTCGTTGATTACCCATAGTCGAGTTAATACATTAGAGCTTGTTTGTTGAGTTCGATTTGCCTCATTTTACCAGTCTATATGGTTGGCTGGTTGGGAGTTGGTTCAATGTAAATTATTAAGGTTGACGATGTTTTGGCATTAGTATTTTTTACTGATTCTACACAAGACTTGAATTTTATTATGAATTTTACAGTCAGAAGCGTCAAAGATATTCTCGAGCCTACATAGACTTCAAGAACCCAGGAGATGTTACGGAGTTCGCAGATATCTTCCATGGTCATATATTTTACAGTGAGAAAGGTACTTAAAAACTTTGCGGCTGATCTCTCATTCTATGTTTTACCAAGTAAACAAAGTACTGTGAGGTTCGCCTAGTTTTACAGTATGGAAGCAATGGTTCCTATAACAAGCAAAATAATTGTTACATGCGACTATATTGATGATTAAGTTGTTATTTTGATGGTGGTTCTTCTTTAATTTTTTTTTCCCCTGGAAAATTACTTTTTTGATTTGAAAAAATTTATATTGAACGCCAAAGGTTATTTGTTGAAAAAAAAATGCATCTTATATTTAGAATGTAGATTTGGATTTTGTGACATTGATCCTTTACTTTTTGTTACTTTGAACATCAATCGAAGCTTAAAAACCTGAAAATTTTTTCGCTATCCCTGAAGGTTCTCAGTTCAAGGCCATAGTTGAATATGCTCCTTCTCAACGTGTTCCTAAGACTTGTACATTAAAGGATGATCGTGATGGGACCATTTATAGAGGTATTATTTCCTTTCATTTCTTTCTTCTCTCTATTCCTCTTGTTCTTTTCTTTCGTGAGAAAAGGAACTGCTAAACTTTTTGAAGCATTATTAGATCTATTATATGGGAATTTTGTATATTATTATTGATTCTCTCGTATTGCTACCATTAACTTGCATGTTAATAATGATTCCTTCTTAAAACTAGATCCTGATTATCTGGAATTCCTCAAACTTATTGCAAAACCAGTTGAGAATCTTCATAGTGCTGAACCTCAGTTGGAAAGAAAAGAAGCAGAACAATCCGGTGTGTTCATCTCTTCACTTGCCTGTCATATTATAATGCATCATATCATTTAGTATTTTTATATTGGGGATTTGTTTTCTCAGGAAAAATGTTCATTAAGTTCTATCTCATAAATAAATTTATTTATTCCACATGAAATTTTTCAGCTGCTGCAAAAGAATGTCCCGTTACTACACCCCTGATGGAATATGTTCGTCAGAAACGAGCTGCTGAGGATGAAAATCAGGTGTGTTGCATTGTGATTTCTCCTTTACTATGCAAAACCAATTGGCCTGTTTTAGGCCCAACACCCTCAACTTTTAAGCCTTTGCATTCTTTTACATTGCTTTACATTTTCCAATTCCCTACACAAGGGAGATGAATGGAATGCATAATTTTCGGTGTAATACGTTGATACCAAGTCGTTAGGTTCGGTTCCACACTCATCAATGATATGGATTAATTCTGAGGTGCAGTTCCTAACTCTTAAGTGTGTTTTTTGGTGAGAAAGTAAATGAGAGGATAGGAAAACCTTAAAGAAATTGCTGACATTGGAACATGGACATTAAAGGAATTTTGGGCGCCCTTGCATATGCATCAGGGTATTTTGGTACAACTTTGGTGTCTAGGTTCTATAGAAGTTGTCAAGTGAAGAATAACTGATTGCTGACAATTTCTGTAAACGTTTATTTATCAATTCAATTACTCTTGCTGATTCAAAAATATAACAAGGAGAATGAGTAAGCTCTGAAGTTTAGTGAGGTAATCATCACAATTTACAACATCATATTTTATGTTCATGTCAACTTTGTTTTCCAATGTGATAAATAATTTGAATTTGAATTTTCTGATTTATGACAGGATGCATCAGCTGGTCTCAAGGATAACAGAAAAGTCGGGTCAGCATCTGTAAACAAGCCTGGATCAAGTGCTACTGCAAAAGGTGCTCAAAAGAAAAAGGTGCTTCCAGAATCATGTTTTTGGTATTCCTTTGAGTAAAATTGATAGAGCAGAACTTTAATGTGCTTTGGAAATTATAGTGTAGCAGTTATGCACTGGATTTTCTTTCATCATTTTACGTTTTGCTTGATTTGATATGAGGTTACTTGTCTTTAACATTTAACTGGTAAATCATTTCTTAAGGGAAAATTTAAAGCGGGTAGATCTTATGCAAGTTGTTCATAGTTTCACAACAGTAAGCCTACTTCTCTCTTGACAAATGGATTAGAAAAATTTCATGGTGTATGAGATTGTTATCTTTTCCCTTGTTTGGGCATATCATGTTGTTATTAACATTTTTCTTTGCTAAGCAAGTCCTCTCTCTCTCTCTCTCTCTCTCTCTCTCTCTCTCTCTATATATATATATATATATATATATATATATATATATATACACACACACACACACACACACACACACACACATATTGAAATTTAGATGGTGGTTTGAGCAATAGTTCCTCCAGATGGTTAATTCTAGTTTATCTTGCATGTATCAGCGAAATTTATGTTGCATGCCAGCTTGGAGAATTTTGTTATCTTCTTATTTCCTATTTGATTAACAGAATAATCTGAAGGGCAGTGCAAAGAATTCAAACCAGAAGAGCAAATCAACTATCCTTGCTGCACCTAATCGAGGAGATCAACCTGCTAATCTATATGGAAAAGGAATATCAGGAATTCAATTTGGTATGCATTTAGGCTTGTTGCAGTCATGAAATTTTGTTTGCTAGTATTCGTGTGTTTATTTATGTTCATGTTGGCTATATCAGATGTCATGCAATCATCATTAGCCACATGAAATTTGGGGATATGTTAAAGGATATCTTTCGCATGTTTATGTTTTCCATAATGCAGTCTCCAGCATTGGTGGTCATGTTTCGACATCTACTTTGACTGGAGATTCTGGAAAGAAAAGAATCCCGCTTCTCAAATGGAAAGAATGTGAAATTTCTGCTGTAAGTAATTTTTACCTTCTGCTTTCCCCTTGCTGTTTCATTGACGTTGTCCATTATCTGCTATGTTGCAGAGATTTTTATGTGCGCACTTAAACACATAGCATATATAGTTGTATTAGACGTGAAAAATATTTTCTCTTTCTGATTCAACTGGTGATACATTATATTACTTCAGGTGTCTGGTAGGATGTTGCACAAACCTGGAAATCTGGCTGTTTCCGCTTCCCGTAAACAAAACCAGAGGTTTAAAACTAATGAAAGACTGATAAAGAGCATCCTCTTAAACAAGGAAGCGCATAAAAATCAACCTTTGGCTGACATACAGCCCCGGCTCAGATTTCAAAATTCAAGTTTGAAGAATGACAAGCGATCACCTTGGCCTATGGACAAACTAGTGGGTCCTAATGGTCGTCTTCCTAATATTGAACCAATTGCGTCTACTTCTAATGATCATGTAAAACAGACTTCAGATGGCAAGTTCTTGAAAAGAGGCTGGCATAGTTTAGTGTCTTCTACTGAAAAACAAGAGAAAAGTACAAGAAATAACAACAGACCAGATCATGGAGTGTGGACTCCCCTTGGTCATTCTGATGTTCAATCTGATAATGACCAATTTACAAATACTATGTTGCAACAAATGCATTCGGATTCTGTTGAAGGTATTATATGTAATTCTGTCTGCAGTATAATATTATTGCTACGTGAAATATGGATATATGGATGCAGCTGTTTACTATTCTTTAGTGGAAACATGAGAACGCACTTTATATATCTCTGATTTTCCAATTACTAGAGGAGAAAAGAAAAATGACATGCATTTTCAGTAGGCTCAGCATTTCATTTTTGAATGCGATGGCTGGTGTTCCGTTAGACCTAGTTTCTCATACCATGCATTGGCACACCATTTAGTAGGAAGTCTTTGTAAAGAATGTAAATCATGCTACTCCCCCTTTCCCCCCTTTTTGTGTGCGGGGGCTGGCAGCATTCATGGCATAGCTGACAGCTTCTAGAAGTGTGTAAAATTGTTTCCTGACCATTATGTAATGATTATGAGTTGTTCATATGATTCTAACAATTTCATTTGAGTTTTACTTATCCAGGATCCCACAAATGCTTTGGACATCATGTGGCAGTCCATAAACTGAAGGATAACAGCTCTTTGATTGCATCTGAGTGGAAATACTCAAGAAGAGGAGGAACTAGTAGCCATGCTGTTCATGAGGTCTACAAATATTTGTGTTAAGCATCATGAATCATATTACTCTTTTATATTTTTCAATACGTTGAAGTGTGTTTATGTATTTGCAGAAACAAGTGTGGGTTCAGAAATCAACTTCTGGTTCGTAGAATAACTAAGTTGGTAAGCTTATAGCTTTAGCCAATTGGACTTGAATTGAGTCGCTTATACACTAGACTTTTAGTTCCAACTTATAAATATTCTTAGTTAATAATTTACATTAGGTTAGAGGGAGTATCTCAACTATGTGAATCATGATGTTGTTATTTGATTATAGGTTTCGGGTGTGGAACTCCCATCTCAGCTGTTGTCTCACACTCTCTACATGTGACCTAGACCGGTGTTTGCGGAAGAAACGGTATTGTGTGCAATCCATGAGATTCATGCCTACATCTTTTGGTATTTTAAAGCGATAGAAAGAAAAACCAGGGCCAAAAGCTTCCCTTTGGCAAATTAAACTAGATAATGATTCTTTTTCCTCTGTTGGCAAATATGGGAAAGAGAAAGCCGCTTGCTTGTCTTTTCTCAGCACTACGATTTTCTGGTGGGAAGTCATGTCATGATCTTTTTGTTATTGTACTTCAGATGTTGATTCTGTACAACCCTCTGGTTCAGGTGGAGACTCCACTACGACATTTTTCTTGAGTTTCTGTTGGTTCACATTGTGTCAATGATAGTGCACTGACACCTCTCTCGTTTGAGCATTGGGATCAATCAGTTCATCAAAAAGTATAGATGTCACGGGCGTCTGTTTTCTTCGGACCAAGAACCCACATACCTTGTTCTTCATGGTGTACTATGCTACATGTCAATATTGTAATGTTATTACCCATAGTAGGAGATCCGTAATCTGATAGTCCACTGACATCTTCTACCGTTTCATAATGCTACATATTTGGTAATCAAATCAGAGAATAAATTGAGATATAAAGATTTGTGGTTGTGACTTGCGACACATGCTGTAGAGGCATAAAATAATATTATTGCTAAATTATTGAATGCCAACCAATTTTTTTCTCACTTTCACATCCACTGTAAATATGCGGCGAGTCTAGAATTTAAAAATAAAAATGCAAATTACTGTGTGAAGCATGTAATATATGGAATACAGTAAATATTAAATTAACCAGAATAAGAGATGATAATGAGGTGTGATCCCAAGGACCTCAACCCGTACATTTTAATTCTATACCCACAGTTTGCAAAGATGAACTATCTAAAAGAAGGAAAAATTGCCCCGACGTTCTACAATTAATATAGCTTAAAAATATTTTAAAAGCTATGTATATCGAGCTGAAAAAAGACAGAACTTATCTCAATTCCTCAAAATATGTATTCTAAGGAATTTGAGCAATTTCCAGTAGGATTTTGTGCAGCGACTGTGGCTTTGAAAAAAAGGGACAGTGGTCACTTCCCTTAATCTTGAAGACTCCTTCTGGTGGATTTTCCCTCACTAACTTTTCTTGGACATCCGGTGAAAGAGCATGATCATCCAATGTTTGAATGAAGAACCGCCTTCCACCTCCATAATTCTCAGGGGATAGTGAGAGCTTCTCCATTATAGGACCCAGTGGGATGGCTCTCATACAAACCATGGCCAGAGCAACATCCTAAGGATTAGCAAATACTAGTTTGAATTTTACTAGCAATAGTAATAGGACAATGAAGACACTATTGAGCCAAATTTGATCCCAGCTCATACTAGGTAAAGCTTTTCTAGACTAAACAGTTTACCACTTGGGTCGATATACACCCAATATATACTTTTATTACAAATTAAAACAAGATCCATTTCCTTAATGTGAGACAACAAACAGATCATTCAAATTAGTTGGGAGGATCATGAGCCAAGACAGGCGATTTCCCACAAATGTGAAACTACTTCTAGTTGGAGATTATGCGTAAAATAACAGGATTACAGAAACTCGTAGATTTCAGACAAAGTGATCGGAGTGAACTTGAACATACCTTTGTTGGTGATTGATTGAAATATAAACCTTTCATTTGCTGTTTCTCGAACATAAATCCTGTAGGCGGCTTGTCTTTACCATTCCCATATATCAAAAATTCTGATTCTTGCATGAAACGTTCAGCAGATCCAAGCTGAAAACACTTCTAGTGAAAACTTATAGACATAGAACAGCATGAAATAGTATAGAGGGAAAAAAAAGTTGCAATGTTTAATAGCTGGAGTAGTTTAGTCCAGAACAGAAGCTATTCTGCAAATTAGTGGAACACAAATTCAACGCATAACTAAAGAATAACTGCTCAATGGCCTATGATTAGTTGTTTCATTCCTGCTCTATTTTTCTTTCACAAACCAAATGGAACCCAGACTACGTGCAAGCCACCAAGGCATAGCCTAGTGGTCAGTTATATATGATCTGACAATAGATCCAGATTCGAATCCTCAGCCCTTTCCCCAATACTCAAAAAAAAAAAAGTACGTGCAAGCCCAGCCACTGATTAAGTCCAAAATTATGAAGTTTCGTGAAAAATTTTCAGGAAATCTATAAGGAAGGTGACCATATGGGATTTTGGATATTGAGATGCAGGGAGAAGTAGCTAGATAACGCATTATCATTTAAGGTCCTAAGAGCTTCAAAAGCGAATTAAGGGAGGCATCAGAGACCCATTAACTTTTTCACTTTAGAAAAAGAAAAAATCCTCTACAGAAGGTTACTTGAGCAGATTCCTTTAAGAATGTGCCTTCAGTGAAGACCGGAGTTACAGGCTATGCAGCTACTTTCCTAGGAGTGAAGTCATTTCCTATACATTAAGGAGGCTGTTCAGTATGCAATAATACTGTACTGAAAATAAACTATACATTACTTGTGCACAAAATTTCAAAGATCAAGACTTGATGACGTCAACTAGTTACATTGACTTGTTAGAATTGCACATCCTACTTGTTTTTTAGAGTTAAAATAAAAATTTCAAAATAATTACTCAGCTGATTCTACTCTAATACGGTTAGAATACAATCCATAATTCACCCATCTTTTGAAAAAGCATTGCTGCCTTGCACACTATGATGACTCTAGCGGATAGATTGTCTTAGAAGCATGACAATCTCAGTAACCAATAAGAAACTACAATTTGACTTCTTATCAAAATAAGACCTTGATTTTTCTTTTGACAAAATAAGTTTAAGATGTTCACTGGATGATAACATGGAAGCTCTAGCCCACTCATTCAATGGAAATATCAGGACTTCGCAATTAACAGCAGAAATTAGCATTATGAATACTAACATAAGGTATTCTCAATGTAAAAATCAACTAGTTAAATACATACAAAATCTATCAACTATTTGAGAAGCAGATGACTAAATTCAGATTCCATAAAACATTGTAATTTATCCAGAAAAAAAAAATTGTAATTGAAACTGAAATCAGTAGTTGCATGGCATCATAAGTTTAACTACCATTAACCAGATAAACTTAAGCATGACAATGTACCTCTTCAGCAAACACATCAAAAGGCCTCTGACCATCAGACACCATTGTAGCACAGATAAAAATAGCTTTTGAGATCTTGTGTGGAAAATGCTCTAGTGCATATGAGATGCATGCACCTCCACTGCTATGACCAACCAAAATAACCTGCACAAGAACTATGAATCAAGAAATTTTTTGCAAGGTATAAAGTGGCCGAGTACTTGAATGTCAAGTCACTACGATACCATTTCAATCCCCAACCTTTTCATCCTCAGGAACATTTTCCAAATAATCAATCAAAGGTTTTGAATAATCTGACAATGTTGCCACAGTGTTCGCATCTGTCAGATCAATACCAGATCCTATTAGGTCTATAGCAGTGGGAACCAAACCTGCTTCTTCTAACAGGGCAATCGTTTTGTACCAACACCAAGCCCCAAACCCTTCTCCATGTATTAGAATAAACTTTTTTAGCTTGATACTTTCCAGAAGGTCCGGCATCTGTAAAGAAGTAGCAACACAACACAAACTTGCATAACCACATGAATTAACCTTTATAAACGGCGAACTTTAAAGGGATTCAGCTGCTTTTCACCAGAAAGTTCAACAAATATGAGAGAGCGATTAATTACATATGTTGTATGAATTATCTATTTTAATTAGGAAACAAACCAGAAACATCTGAAAAGAGTTACATATTGGCTCATCTTTAAAACCATAAAGAAAGACCTTTTCCAGTTTCCATACTTTTCCTGATGCAACTTTTTTGAAGTGTTCAAAAAGAAAAAGAGAGAAAAAAATACTTTTCCCTCCTCCATCATTGGTTTTAAATACACATATTATATCACTGTCACGTTGAAACTAGACCATCTTTATATACCTTGTATTTTAACTTTACACTTGAGCCCATAATTAATCATAAAGACGAACTTTTAGTTGCAGAGTACAGATCCAATCATGAAGGAACTAATTTCAGACACAAAAAAATAAAATAAGTAACATGTATAAAATAAGGCGTCTCGATCAAGACCTGTTTTCCGTTAGAGAAAGGATCAGATAGATTTCGTCTTCGAGAGCTGGTGGAGCCAATCCTCCTGGACATGGATCCATCAAATCTCTGAGACAATTGGTGTTGATGAAGCGCCATAGAAAGAGCTTGCCTGTGCAGGAACTCTTCCTCTGCCAACAACTTTCTCTGGGACCTGCCCAACCTCTTGCTTCTCGATCCATGATTATCTTTGGCATCCTTTTTTGTCATGCAAACGAAACGATTCCCCATAGTTGCAGAAAGCTTCAGCCTTTCGGGGGAATTAGAGATGTAAGATTGAAGAAAAATCAAGAGATTGTCCAAGAAACTGAACCTAGTACCATAGCTTTTCTGCAGCAAAGTTGAAGACTTTCAGGGTATTTCTTACTGACTTTTTTCCTTTTTTTTCTTTATTTTTTGTTTTGTCTTTTGTGAGTTTGAGTTTTGTTGAGAGATAGATTAGGTGGGAATGAGAGAAGCGACGGATGGAAGAGAAGCTTGTTTGTCATAAATGCAAAATTAATAATAATAATACTATAATACTTAATCATACGAGTGGCAGAAAGACTTGAAACTCTGAAAACCCCAAGTCCCCAACTGAATTGAGCTGCTATTTAATGTCTTTCTCTGTTCGCTTGGCTGTTTTCAACGGCAGGAGAGTGGAAACTTTTCCATTAGTGACACCCTTTTCTTTCGTAACCTTTCGCTTTGTTCCCACATATATCTGTCATTGTCACCATAGCATATCCCTCCTATATTATCAAATTTTATCCTTCAATAGATTTAACAAACTAAAACTCACCATCTTGCCTAAGTAGCTCGCGTGTTTCTAATAAAAAAATTTTCATCTCAATTAACATTTTAAAAGTTACTTTTAAAATTTCTTTTCCTTACAAGGTAACGGATGAGATCAGCGAATAAATATATATATAAAGTAAATATTTTTTCCATAGAATGTTGATATATAGCGTCTCCACTTTACATTTTAATCTGAAATGTAGCATATTTCTCTAATTAAATTTATACTTTGCATGGTTTGATTTGATTATTTAATATATTAATATATTGATTTGGATTTATTTTGAATTAGTGTTTTTTATTTGGTTTGATTTGATTATTCAATGTATTTACGTATTGATTTGTTTGGAATTTATTTTTAATTAGTTTTTGGTTTGGTTTGGTTTGGTTTCATTTTATTATTTAATCCATTGATGATTTTAAGTAATTGTTATTAATTATTGATTTTTATAAAATAATAAAGTTTAACAACAATAATTGCTATAGATATTTACTCGTAAAGTACCAAACATTTCCTCTAACAACAGTTGTCTATCTTAATGTATCTTTAAGGTTTTCTATCTAAATGTTTTCATCTTTTTTTCAATTGTAGTAATTAACTTTTTTTTTTAATTTTAAATTATTTACTCTCAAGAATCACTTTAGTTTTCTTACAAATATATATATAAATTGTATTATTATATTTTTTTATATTTTTAACAAAAGTGTATTGATTTCTGCTTTTAAATATATTATTTATTTTTCTTAAAAGTTTATAATTTTTTATCTTTTAATTATTTCCACTGGCGTGCTTAGTAGTTCTTACCGGTATTCTAAGAATCATATCAATCAGTAAATCAATGAAAATAAAAAGTCACTAAATTAGAGGGTTTGATCAGATTTAGTACAATTCAGTCGGATTTTCATATATAACATTTTTTAATATATTTATTAAATAAAATTAAAAATATAGGTTAAAAAAACTTTGATATGAAATACAAAATAGTTTCAAATTCAGCTTTACAAAAATAACAAGAAATTAATAAATAATTTTAAACAAAAACAATAAAATATGACTAAATTTAATAAATAAAAATTAATTAATTATAATAAAATATATTATTATTTTTCACATGTGTCTTTAAAATTAAGCAATCTATTTATTTTAATTTATATATATGGACTTTAGGTTTAAAAACAAATAGGTCAAAAAACTAAAAAATTAATGACCCAATTTTTAAGAAGCTCAAATTTTAAAAAGGCCCAAATTTTATAAAAGAAAAATCAGATTTCAATTAAACCAATTTTTAACCGATTCAATTTACTGTTTTTTAGTCGATTTTCACCCATTTATTCTGATTTTTTTTTTTTTGAGAGATTTTTCATGCAATCTGAACTAAACTAGAGTTTAATTTCCAGTTAAACCGGTCGAACCAGCTAGTTCGATTTTTAAAACAATGGTTATTACTAGTTACTCAAACTTTTTTTTGTCTCCCTTTTAAAGATTATTTAATATGTATTTGCAATCGTAAACTATTAAACATATATATATACACGCACACATAAAGCAGACAATTTTTTTGGTCGTTGCCACATAGGATTCCAAATTAATAATATGTAAATGACTTAATTATTTTTTTTTATATTTATTTGAAAATAAATTAATTAATATAATATTAGAGAATTAATAGCGTGATAAGTAACAATTCCTATAACTTTTAATGATATAACTAAATTACAGAATTTATAAATTTGAATGATATGGCAATTATTATTTTATATTGAGTTAAATAAAATTATAAGTTGAAAATTTATACAACTTTTAATTATTTAAAATAAATTATTTATTCATGAATTTTAATGAAATAACGAGTTAATTATTTTTACATTAATTTTAAAATAAATCAAATTAATGAATTTTACCATCTTTCGTTCTACTTGTTTTGCTTATTTATCTCTATAAATTTCAATATTTTCTGAATACATGTATATCTATTAATTTTTTACTTTAATAATAAAATTTATGCTACATCCATTTTTTATACAATTAATATATCTTTATAATATTTGTTAATAGGATAACAAGAGAAATTTTAATATACAATTTTTTAACTGTATATGACACTGCTAGTCAGAATATAAAATAGATACAGGTATATTTTTAAATAAAATATTTCATTTAATTTGGAGGAATTCAATTGAGATGCTTGCTTCATGCAATTTCCATGATTGTGATAGTGTTATGCAAATATAATATCCTAGGTTGGTTACTCAATTGATATGAACATTAACATCCATGATGAATATCATAGTTGCCGATTTGTGAGCTATAAATTATGACCAAAGATAATGATGATATCAATTACTCAAATTTAATAAAACTTTCTTGCTCTTATCTGCCACCGCTGTGTAAGCCTTAACAAGCTCCTCCTTAACCATGAAAAGCACAGAGGCTGCAAAAACACTCTGCACTATCTTTGTGCTCATCCCCTTATAAAAACCAGCCAACCCTTCATAACGGATCATTTTAATTATCGCATCAACAGTACCTGCATTTATAACAAAGAGGAGGAAAACTGAAAATTGTGTGCTTCTCAAAGTCCAACCATGTCAAACTGACAATGCAAAATAGGCGCAAAAGCAACTGAAGCTACAGGCTGAGAAAGCAAAAATGAACTTGCAACTTCAACAGATTAATCCATGAATTTTGATTAGTTATATAATTATGGCGAATGATGACACATGGAGGAGCATACCCTTCATTTCCAACAAATTGAAATTTGCAAGAATTAGAAATGCTAATATTTTTAGGGTAATCTAGAAGAGTTGAATTGGTTGCTAACCAGTATACATCATTGACTTTCAAGTTTCAACTCATAGCTCTATCTTTCACTAGGCACCATAGCAAAGCATATTTTTCAGAAAAAAATAAAGCAAGTACTACATGTATCTAGATCAAAAAATTGATAGGAGGAAGTAAGAAAATACAAATACCAATTTATTATAAGATGAGAATGAAGCAAAGTTCAAAAGATTAAAATGTTGAGTTGATGTGCAATATGTGTCCAAACTTATAGATTTTTATGAATGGCCAATTATGTATGCCTCTCTAAAGCAAACCTGAGTATCTCATTGAAGTATTTCCGCCAATCTCCTGTTTTGCTTGAAGTCTCGACTGCAAATAAGGAAACACAGAAATAAGAGACTTGAGCTCCAGTGTTTTGTGTGTGCCTGTGTCGTCCCAAAAGTTAAAAGGAGTCTGTAAGAGCAGTCTGTAGAAAATCAGTTTCTCAAATACATGTTAATGCAAGCAAGAAAGTCAATATTAATTCCTGATGAAAACGAAGAACATGAGCATCTATCTAAGGACAGCCTATAAATCTTGTGAGTTATTGCAAATGAAGATGCCAGTGTAAATCTTTTAAGATATTTCATGTGACAAGACTGATGGGCAGGTAAATCATATCCAATATTATATAAAAGGAGCAGCTATTTTTCTGGTTTTGGCAATAATGACCAGTGATTTATACTTATTCCCTTCGTTATAGTTTTATTTTTTAATACTAATTTAAAATAAGTAAAATTACCTTGACAACCAACAGGGGATACGTTGAGACAGTTGCTCCCAGCTTTGCCAAGGCTCCTAGTAAGAAGACCTTTACACATGGCAAGAAATTTTCTATGTTCACAAAGCCAAATATTTCACCAAAGACTGACATAAGACTGGAAAAACCAGAAACACTGAAAGAAACTACATACCTCTAGAGCAGTAGGATATTTATACCCCCGCTTGCTTGCGGAACGTCTTGCCCTTAGATGCTTTAATGATGTCTCATAAATCATGAACTGGATTGATGGATTGCATACCTATGATGCATAATTCCTAATCAAAACAGGAGAAACTCAGTGGACATCATACATAATGATGATCAAAATTGGGCTAACCATAATAAGCGTAGGAACGATGCCTTTCCAAAATCCACTAATTCCGGCTTCATTATAAACTTCATGTGCCTTGCAATACATAAAAATACATGACAAACTAAAATTAGCATCTAAAACATTAAAACTAACCGTATGTTTGATGTGACAATGAAAGGAATGTATCGTTAATCTGCATATAATAGAGTGTATTGTTTGCAAACAATCATGGCCAGTATTCCATCAAGGTTCACATAGCAGGGGAAAAAGAAGACTAATAAGAACCATGCCATCTCAAGTTCAATGTAAATAAATAAGCATGAATGGAAAAACATAGGATCAGGAAAGAAATGGTTACTAACCGCGTGTAAAGTACCATAAGGATGAGGTTTTTTTGTATCCAGTTCAGCCAATTTGACCTTTGCAGATGGACTTATTGAGCCACCTTCAGAAACTTCACTTAATAAAGCTTCTTTCTTTCCCTCCACAATTTTTCTTTCTGCTTGCGTATGTGTCTAGAATCAAAATGTAGAATGTCAAGAATAATTTCCATTCGACTCCAACACGTAAACATAGAATCGAAAGGTTGCATCAATGCAATACAACAATAGTTGATAAAGCATTGAAAGAATATGAGCTCAATCTAGTCCATCTGTCTCATACTTATGAAGCAAAATTATAGTTGTCAATCAATTGAATGCAGGTCATGGTACATCTGGTCAGGGACACCATGGTTATATACAGGTATCTAGCTATATAAATGTTTCAACAGCCAGTAGAATTTCAATTACATAATATTATAGTAACCAAATGAAATCCAATCACTCAAAATCAGAATAAAACAGCAGAAAACCCAGCTCTGCCCACCAGAATAGAAGCCACGCAATGTTGCAGGTGGGTACCTGTATTGGCGTCATCTTTTATATTACCTTGTTTCTTCATTTGAATTGGTGTGCAATTGTGTCGAAGAGTGACATTCAAGATATCTTATTTTGGTGCCGTGCAGTCAGAATACACAGGATCCAGATTATGAACCGCACAAAGAAGTTTATGGTCCAAAGTGTTTTCACGCGAAATCACTGGAAAAATTAAAACTAAATCCAAGAAAATAATTGTATTTATGGGGAAATATCCACAAGCACCTGCATTCGAGTCACAAGAACCCATATTGGGTTTGTCAGCAATACATTCAATGACCTGCAAAATTATGATAAGAAAGAGTCAGACACCATTACCTCTCCTTATTATTGCTAAAGCTAGGTACAATCCTAAATGCAATTGCAAAATAGCTATGTATTTGTCCTTGATAATGGTCCATCTTTGACATTGTCTAATTAATACAAGCGGCCACTGATTAAGGGGGCACTCACCCAGCTAAAGCAGCCACAACAAGCCAAGAAAACATGCCTACGGTACCATCTCCACGCCCTTTGGCTTTGTGAGCAGCTGCAATGGCCTCAGCCTTGTTCTTGAAAACTTGATAAAAATAGTAATAAATTCCCTGGAAGCACGCAAAAGAAGTTTATAGGATTATGACCAACAATTGATCAAATGCAAAAATAATCTAAAACTTTTTATTTTGAACTTCTTATAAAAGGAAATGGAGCCAATTAATTTAGTATTAAGGCTTAGTTGTCTTAGACAATGTCAGCGAAATTTATAGGAAACGAGATCTTTACTGAGTGGTCATTTCCATCATAGTTGGATTTGAACTGGGCACGCTTGTTTTTTCTGACACACTAAATGTATTGTACTTGTTCTGTCATTGCAACATGAAATCCCTCAACGAGCTTTGCAAGATCATGTAAGATCAGCAACAGACGTTAAACAAAAATTGACAGGACAGATCATTAACAAATAGTGCAAAAGGAAATTCAGTCTCTGGCCTCGAATGTTACATGACCACAGAGCATCTAAAAGTGGGTATAAAAAGCATTACTCATATCCAAGTGCATTAGTCGTTAAAAGGCAAGGCGGTCTAGGAAATGCCAGGTTAATTTGAAATTGAAGATAATTGTTACAGACTTACAGTAGCATATATATACCATCGAAATGAATATAAAATGTGGACAGAGAAGAACAAAGTACAGGAGCAATACGAATTTAGCGACGCAGGACTGACCTGAGAAGCAGCAGTTCCAAACAGAGAAGGTTTCAGGCCGCTATAAAGGCCACCCCAACCTTCGGCTTTAATGACCTGGTAATGTAAAACTAGGATCCATTAATTGGACATCTGAAATATCAAAATAGAAATGAAATATCAAAATAGAATATCAAAATTCGGAACTATTTAAGTTTTAAAAAATGCAAAAAAAAAAAATCCTGGACTAGTCTGTTGGGAAAATGGTACTTGGTACCTGAAGTACTTGGAAAAGAGTGCCAGATGCAGGGCGTTGAGGATGAGAATCACCGTGTAGGCTTTCATCATACTTCTTCTTCTTCTTCTTGGCCAGTCTCTCGGTTTGCTGGCGCGTATTTATCTGCAAAATTTCATTCAATTAAAAAAAAAAAAAAATACAAACAGACAGACACAGAACAGAGGATAGAAAGAGAGAGTACCGTCTGGAGAGGATAAGTGATTATCTGGGCAATAATACCACCACCAGCTCCCGCTATGCCATTCGCTACTGCGTCTGACTTTGACATGCTTTTCTGCCCAACCACTTTCTCCTCTCCTCTAATTCCTCCCCTGCTGTACGTTGACGCTTTTTTATATTGGTTTTATTTTTATTACAAAAAGTGGAGCTTGAGGATTAGAATTTTATGTTGTATACTTAATTAATATGTTATATTTTCAATTTAATTTTTTATTTTAAATTTCTAATCAGTTTAATTTAATTTTCAACTTTTTTTTTCAAAAAAAAGATTTCATTTTTCTCTAAATCAATATTTTAAAATTTAAAATAATAATTTCTTATGTTAATAATTTATTTTTACTTTCTAAGATGAAGGAAATTGTAAAAATTAATATATTTAATATAATTGTCCAATCCAACCAATAAATCGATTATAAGAAAATAAACCAGAGTTGGATCAGATTATAAGGTAAAGCCAATAAATAGTAACATACAAATAAATCGAAATAAAATACAATTATTGTAAGAAAATAAATTAAATATAATTATATTATCTCCAAATAACAACATTTCAGAACACATTTAATAATAATAATAATAATAAAATTAAACACACAATACTGACCACCTCATAATTAAGATAAAAGAAATATTTACTACTAATAATAAATACAACCAATAAAAAAACAGAATTACTCTTTTTGTCCCATATGTATAAGTTTCCTTTCTAAAACATCATTTATGGTTTGATTTTTTAATATATAATGTCTATTGATATTCTCGATCGTATGTATATACGACTACAAGGGTCGGAAAGAGGAAAATACAACAACTGAAAAAACCGATAAAATATGCCCAATAGGGATTAGAAGGTACAACACGGTAGAAGCATACGAGTATGCTACGGACGAAATGGTACAACGCGGGAGGCAGGTGTTAGTCAACGCCAAAAAAAAATGAAAAGAGGGCTGCGAAATTTGGGTATAGCAAAGCGATATGACCATCGGCCTGCGCGTCTTTTTGTACCGCAACAGCAAACGAACGTGAAGAATCTGTTTATCATCATCTTCCTCTTCTTCTTCTATTTTTCGTCATTGTTATCGGTCCTTTCATCCATCTCTTGTATTTTCTCATTTTTTTTTTAAATTTGCACTAGCATATTTAAGCTTGTCTTCTTCCATACGCGTAAATCGATTAATTGGTCCATCTGAGAGAGAAATTCGGTTGGGATAAGATTACTATTTGCAGTAATTTTCCCTTGTCAATACTACTACATAAGCACATACCTCTTATACACGCACGAACAAGGAAAGTAGTGATCGATCCGACGGAAAATGGTGAAGGAGACAGAGTACTACGACGTGCTTGGGGTCAGCCCCACCGCCAGTGAGGCGGAGATCAAGAAAGCTTATTACATCAAGGTAGATTCTTCCCTTGCCATTTCCAATTTCAATTTCTAGCTACCTTTGCGATTGCATATCATTCTAACCTCAACTTTTGTTTCGCTTTTTAACACTTTTGTGAAAATAAATGTCCTGTAGAACTCTAGAGTTGGACCGGATCTGCTGCTTGTCTTATTTTTATATCTGGGTTTTTTTTTTTTTAAATTCTAAATTGATAGTTCACTCCTATGACTGTCTTTCTGCTCTTATAGTTGGATTCGCGTTCAATATTCATCAGGTCCAATTCCCCTTTTTTTAAATCTTCCACATGTTGCGTCCATTGTGGTTTTCTTGTTAATTGTTTTTCTGTTGCCTCCTTTTTCTTGGTTTGCAGGCACGACAGGTTCATCCAGATAAAAATCCCAATGATCCTCTTGCTGCACAAAATTTCCAGGCAAGTTGCATTTTCCTATACGTATGAGAAACTTTTTTAGAATGAAGACAGTCTTCTATTTCCTCCATGAATAGTTGAATGCTACTGATTAGCTTGGCTCCTTTTCCTTTGAACTATATTGCAGCTCAAACTTATTTGCTTTCTTCTCCCCCTCCTTCAATGACCCCATTGCAATTGGCCTTTTGCTCATGTTTTAATTGTTAAATCATCATACCAAACATGCTCATACTTTCTCCTATACTCTTGCTGCAAAATCCATCATGGTTTTGTGTCCATCCGCCATCAGTTTACAAGTAAAACTTGTACTAACAATTATAGAAATGAAATAAAATCTTACTAAAAATACTCCAACTACCATCGAGATTCAGTTCAACATTCCTAGCTAATTGGTATGAGAAACTGTTGTCAGTTTTTGGGCTTGTGGAACTTAGAAGTGCTTGTATAAAATATGGAAGTGCAAACTCATGTTTCTTTGTATGTTATTCTAATCTCTTGTTTACATCCTTTAACCAGACTATTGGGGGAATTGATGTTTAAAAGATCAGCAGGAAAAATAACGTTGTTGGATATATATTTTTTTTAATGTCTTATTGAAGTCTTGTTCATTTGAATTCAGGTTTTGGGGGAGGCATATCAAGTGTTGAGTGATCCTGCTCAACGGCAAGCATATGATGCTTATGGGAAATCTGGAATTTCAACGTTAGTTTCTTGTTCTTAATCTTTGAGTAGGTGAAGTCAAGGTTTATAAGATGTGTAAATCATGCATTTCTTTGAGATGGCAATTTCATCCATTCATCGGGTTTTATCTACTTGCCCCACCAAAGGTAGCAGCAGGAGGATGAGTTTGGGCCACCCTAAGTCATCATCCTGGTTCTGTTTGATTTCAACGCGTATAAATATGTGAATGATGTGGCATTTATTACCCAAAATGATTCTTTAAATATTCACCAGTAATATTCATAATGTGATAAATAATAACATGTCCTTAATTGTACACGAAACACATTCTTTTAAATAATTTTGAAAATTATAAAAATAAAATGTACTTTCCTATTCATATAAATCTTGATAATTTTCTGGTTTGCTTTGACCTTCACTTGTGATCATTACCGTTTACTTGCAGTGAAGCAATTATTGATCCTGCAGCAATTTTCGCAATGCTTTTTGGTAGTGAACTTTTTGAGGACTACATAGGACAGCTTGCCATGGCTTCGATGGCTTCATTAGACATTTTCACAGAGGGAGAACAGTTTGATACAAAAAAACTACAAGAAAAAATGAGGGTACAATTTTCTAGCATTTCATCGTTTATCATCAACCTGACCATGCAAACTTGTAACAGCAGTGGGTTCCACCATCTGGTTGTTTTATGAAATTATGATACCATCACATTGTGAACAAACCTGTTTGCTTCTCTGTGCAAAACAAAATCAGATTTGTATTTAATTCTAGTAATGAAGCATTTTCACTTTACTCTTAAGTCTTTCCTGATAAATCTTCTTGGTGATTTGGTGCTTTTTGCAAATTTGTTTTACCATAGGTTGTTCAGAAGGAGAGAGAAGAAAAGCTTGCCCAGATATTGAAAGATCGACTCAACCAATATGTGCAAGGGAACACAAAGGAGTTTAGTTGTCATGCTGAAGCTGAAGTAAATAGGCTCTCAAATGCAGGTAATTTATTGTTGCCTCTAAATTACTGCATAAATGTGAGAGGAAAAGTGGGTGGATTCAAAATAACAGGATAAAGGAAGGAAGAGGTAGACTGAAAATATGTGAGATGAAGTAGCAAAAGTTGGTTTAATACTTCAATAAGTAACAGAAAAACGAGCCAAATGGATGGAGCAAATGGTCATATAGGGGCAACTCCAACTAGTTTGAGGCAATAGTTTAATATGCTTCTTTGGCTTGTTTTGGTTGGGCCATATGACATGGACGCAGAGACTTCGGTGGCAAATTAGATTTTGATATTCCTTTTAATGCTCATGATTCTTCTACTTAGAAAAAATGGAATTGCAAGGCATGCTTCTAAAATGATAGGACATGGAAACTGGAGAGGAAGGGATCATGGAAGATACCATTGGTCCTACAGCATATCTATGCATTAATATACAAGCAGGATGGGGAACTAAGTCTCATCTTGTATATACTAATATTACACAATATTTATATATTAATACATAAATTAATGTATATAATATTTATATAGTAGTATATAATTTAATGTATATATAACTGACTGCTTGTGCCAATCCATGTACTCCTTGGATTGAAATCCACATCCAAAAGAAGTTCAACCGCCTGTTCCATATCTTCAGGATGGGAGAAGCACTTGGAAAGCCAAAGGAATATAAAGACAACTTTCAAATCAGTGGTTCTACTTGCTTTTTATTCTGAACTTATTCAGAAGTAGACACTTGAAATACCATTAATTTAGTTTCACTACAGTATCGTTGTGGTTGCAGTAAAATTTTCTTTTGTACTATTTGGATTCTTTTACTTTTCTAATTGTCTTAGCATCAATGGATTGTGAATTACTGGTGGCCTCTCTATCCACGTAGAACAAGAGTCAGAGTTTATGAAAATATTTAGTTAATGGTGCAAGGATTAAACTTTTAATTATAGAATCTCTGGAACTTGTGTTTCATAGCGATCTCTTTTTTGTTCTTATTTGTGGGTACCCATTTTAAAATCATTGTTGGAAACAGCTGAAGGCTTTTTCATTAACTTTGCATCCTATTTACTGCAGCATATGGTGTTGATATGTTGAATACAATTGGTTATATTTATGCAAGACAAGCGGCCAAGGAGCTTGGAAAGAAAGCCTTATATTTGGGTGTGCCATTCATTGCTGAATGGTTTAGAAACAAAGGCCACTTCATCAAATCCCAAGTAACTGCAGCAACAGGTTAGTAGACACGACTGGCTTTGGTGGTCAATGACTGTGTCTACATCATTAATCTTTTGCACTTGGTCAAAGCTCTGTTGGCTATTGGACCACTGGCCAGGATTTGCTAATAGAACGAAAGTGAGATTTAATTGGATGTGCTTTCAGCAAGCCAGAATGTACCTGAGCTCGCTGTTCCATCAATTTGCATTTTTATGTAGAGTACTCGCATTTTTTGTTCCTTTTCTCTTTGATTGACCAACTGCTAGAAAGAGAGTGGCAAACTTTTGTCAGAATTTGGACTTTGTTCCCATTAAATGGAAATTAAAAATGTTAATGAACCATGCCCTTTCTACTTCAATTAACTTTACACAATGAAATTATATATTCAATTAAACATAATGGTTCATGTATTTGCCTTTTAAGGTAAATATACCATCCTGTCACACCTACCATGCATATTTAAAATTAAATGGACTGGTTTAAAATTTATTCTAAATATTGGTTCAATCTTCTGCAAGGAACATTCCAAATTGCCTTGGAGTTAGATGTTACTAAAAATCAGTTCAAGGATTTGCTTCATTTAAGTTGCTTGGTAAAATCTGACCATTTTTCCTGACTGGTGGTGCTAGGTGCCATTGCCCTGATCCAGCTTCAGGAAGACATGAAGAAACAGCTCAGTGCAGAGGGGAACTATACTGAGGAAGAGCTTGAGGAGTACATGCAATCCCACAAGAAGTTAATGATTGATTCCTTGTGGAAGCTTAATGTTGCTGATATTGAGGCCACTCTTTCCCGTGTTTGTCAGATGGTTGTTTAGCTCGTCTATGGATATTAATGATTGTTGGATCACATTGATTTAGATACTATGTTTCTTTGGCAGTAATTTGTTGGTGATTTATTTTAGGTTCTTCAAGATAACACCGTCAAGAAAGAAGAGCTCCGTGCACGAGCTAAGGGGTTGAAAACTCTTGGTAAAATCTTCCAGGTATTTTCCCTTAGTTCCTTGCCCTTTATCTTCTAATATAAATGTCCAATTCATCAAGTACCTGAAACTTTTGAAAGTTCTTTGTATGTAGAGGGTGAAGTCATCCAATGGAAGTGAGAGTGACCCTGTGCTAGATGGTGCCCTGCACAAACTGAATGGAAGTGAACTGAGCCATGACATATCTTGTCCTAGCACATCACCAAAATCTAGAAATCTCGAAGAGCCATCTTATAGTACATTGGCATCGCAGGTATGTTTCTCCTCCCTGCAAAACGGTCCATAATAGGAAACCATTCAAGAATTTCTATTTTATTTTATTTTATGTCGCTTTATATGTTTGATGTTGAGAACAATTCATCTGTTTATTTTTTTATGGTGTTGACCTGTATGACTATGACCCATGGTTAAAAAACATTTCAGAAAAGTCAAATAGGTTACAAAATCTTAATTTCCTGCCAGTCACCATGATTCTAGACCTTTTCTCTTAAAAAAAAAGGTGAGAGGAGTTTTGGTACTTATGCACCTGCTAGCATATCATACCTATTCTATTGACAAAATACAATATCTTATGTTGGGCTGTCTGAAGGTCGTGTATATCTTTGTACATTCCGTCAAATTGCTGCTTCTTCCTGCCGTGTGCATGTGTTTTTGTGTGCTTGAGAATCAAACCCTTCAAAAACCTCTATACCTAGAAAATCCCTATTTTTGTGTGTTGAAGACAACATTAAAAAGACTGAGCAGAGTGAGCAAGGACAGTTACGTTATTTTCTTTGGAAGCAAAGACAACAGATTTGGTGTTTTCTCAATTTTGTCCTTGAAATGCCTATGTTGTTTTAGAAATTCCATTGGGCCATTCAGCCATTTAGCCATAAGATTTTGATTCTATATCAAGCCTTCTTCTTTTTCCTTTCTAATGATTATGAAAGTGACTAGTTTTGATTGGCTTCAAGCAGCCAATACTTCTTCTGATTGATTGAGTCCACTTGATTCTGATGTAGATTCTCAAGCATAGTTCAGGTTGCTTACTAGCACAAAAGTGACCTGACTTGAGCCTATTCATTGAGAAGGTGCCCAGCATCATTGACCAAAGATGTATTAGCCTATTAGAATGAATTGAAGATTACAGTTTTGTTTTTTGAGTGCTAAGGGCCCAATTTCTCCCTAGTTTCTCTTGGATTCTCTCTATTTTGAATCCTTACTAATTCTTCTGATATAATCTGTTTTCTATCTGATGCCCTGCAGTTAGCTGCTTCCCTTGTCTTTCCTGTCCTAGTGCTCTTTGCAAGCTTCTTTTCTCCTTCCAACTTGTTGAATTCTCATCTTCTAACTCAATTCCAATTTGATTCCTTACAAACTGAGAATCCTTTCTCACCCCATGGGCATCTCTTAAGCACATCTTTTTTGTTTTGTTTTGTTTTTTTTTTTCTTTTCACATGCTTGCTATTCCCTATCCTCCCTACAAAGCTTTTTTCATCAAGGGAGCATAAATTTTTCTATACATGCTCCACATATAAATGGCATGATTGCTGCTGTAGATGGAAATGGAATCACCTTTCTTCTCCTTCTTCTTATTCTTTTTTTTTTCTGTTGTTGTTGTTATTGTCATGAATATCTATCTTTTTTGCTAACTTACCAAAATAGAAGTATTGTAAGGAATCTTGACTCAAGTAGACGTGTTGATGCTGCTAGCTGAGTCCTGAGCCTTGGCTCTGGTGGTTCTGGTTAATCAGTTTTGGTCTAGCTAGGGTTTAAGCACTGCCTAACCAAAGTAAATAAATAAGCAATAAAACTGATTTTTTACATTTGAAAAAGAGGAGGATGATCATGGGAAGTATATTCGCTCTTATACATCTTGCTTTCTATCATTTCTCATTCACAATATTGATTTCTTATTTCTTACACTTAAAAAATTGTTGGACACCATAGAGCCCCTATGTGGAGGCTCCAAACTTTGCTGGCACCCAGTTTGACAACTTCCCAAGGCCAACAGCACCACCAGGTGCGTCAAAACATTCTTCAACAGGTGGTGACTGAGGATGGAACAGTGTGATCACACTGCTTTTTCGCTTGTATGCATGTCTTGTATGTTGTGCAGCATGGAAGGCTGTTGGATTTTCATTTTGTTGATGTGTTTCAGTAGGTGATCTGGAAAGCACATCACACCTCCATGTTAGCAGGCATTAAATGATGTATGTATGAAACACAATTATTTATACAGAGAGGAAATATAGATGATTGTAATTTTTTCCCCGTCTGTAGATGGCTGCCGTTGGGTTCCTTGTATTATCCTGTAGTTTATCTGTTTTGGTTTGACGTCAGGTTCACGGATTTGGTTAGCTTATTTGTTTCTTGGTGATTTAATGTATTATTATTTCTTTTTTAAGTAGGCAAAGTAAGATATGTTTAGATGAGAAATACTTGAAATCTGAAACAAGAAGCAGGGTGTAGGGATTAATATTACATCATCGCAATGAATTAATGCATGGCCGGGATGACTCTGTTGTCTGCTGAACTTCAGTAGATAATTGATTGGTTGAAGTTTTGTGAACAGTTTTTTTTTTCCTGTTAAATGATTGATATCTTTTTGGCAAAGCAGTATAGAATTTATCAGGCAATATATATTAATAAAATATCTCAGAATATTAGTGATTTTGAGAAAAGAAAGAAGCCAATTCCCTGCAGCTGAAATTCTCGAAAAGGATCAAAATTCATTTTGCACCAGGATTAAAGAAATATAAACTGATATTCTAAGTTGATACAAAATAATTTTAAAGAATTAAAATAAATAAATAAAAATCTTTCCTCAAAATTTAGGACTTTATTATATGTTTTGGCTTTTACCAGTGCATGTTGTGTTTTAGCAAACTGAAACCTTACTTTGGTTCAAATGACATTTCTTAGAGAGTATGTTTTTCAGAAAGTAAGTCGCTGTGGTTTTCATTTTTAGATGAAAGGAAAAAAAAATAAATAAATAAATAAAACGGGTAAGCACCAAGCAAGTCTAAGAAAATAATTTAAACGGTCAAAAGTAAGCATGGTAACGGAAAGATCCAAGTGCAACGTAATAACAGTTAAAAATGATGGAAAATTTAATAAAAAAATAAATATAAATAAAATATTAAATAGGTTGTTAGGTAACAGGCAAGGAAAGGGAAATTAGGAATTTGACAAACGGCATCTAAGGGGTGAAAAAGATTAGGGGGGCCATTTAAATCAATAATACTAAAAAAGAGAGTAAGAAAGGAGTTGGAGTTGGAGTTGGAGGAAGGAAGGAAGGAAGATTGGGAATAGATAAAAAGATTTTGCGAGCGAGCCTCCCCTTTCCTCACAGGAATTTCTCCTCCTGCATTCTGCTGCTACAGACTCAATTACCTACTTGCATTTTCCTTTCCCATTTCTATCTATTCTCTGTAATATATAATAGGAAACTTTTTCTTCTACCATCAATTACCTCATATCTCCACCTCCAAATCTATCAATTTCATCTATTTGATCTCGCCAGAGACTATTCATTGCACGTTTTGTAACTTGGGAAAATCAACCGACCAAATAAGCCGAAACCGCGTTTCCTCGTCTCTTCCCTTCTTTTTCTCTCCCTAGAGAATTGAAGGAAAGAGATCTGTTTCTATCTGCATAAATAAACAGATCCTTCGCAATTTTGAGATTGAAGGAAAAAGAAGCAGCATGGAGGGCGAGAACAAGAAGTCGGCTGTATCGAATGTTGGTGCTTGGGCCATGAATGTTATCAGTTCCGTCGGAATCATCATGGCTAATAAGCAGCTTATGTCTAGTAATGGTTATGCTTTCAGTTTTGGTACGCTGTTCTTTTCTTATCTTCTCTCATTTTTGTTCTGAGATAAATTTTATTCACCTAACTGGAAAATAGAAAAACGGAGAGATCCCCCAGATCTCAGATCTCACGTTTATCTTGATTTGAACTTGGAATGAAATCGATCGGACAATGTTCACTGAATAGTTTAATTTCTTCCAGCCACGACATTAACGGGTTTCCACTTTGCGGTAACTGCGCTGGTTGGATTGGTGTCTAATGCGACTGGCTTATCCGCATCAAAGCATGTCCCAATGTGGGAGCTTCTCTGGTTCTCCATTGTTGCCAATATGTCTATCACTGGCATGAACTTCAGCCTTATGCTTAACTCTGTTGGATTTTATCAAGTGCGTTCTCTTCCCCTTTCCCTTTCTTCTATTATACTTCCAGAATCAACTGTACTAACTAACAATTAACAAATCAGATCTATTTTCTTCCATTCATTATTAAATCATGAGCTAATGATATCTGATTATTGTTCACTGCACAGATTTCTAAACTCAGCATGATCCCAGTGGTTTGTATCATGGAATGGATCCTGCATAACAAACAATACTCAAGGGAAGTTAAGTTATCGGTTTTGGTAGTCGTTATAGGTGTTGGTGTTTGCACTGTCACAGATGTCAAAGTTAATGCCAAAGGTTTTATATGTGCGTGTATAGCTGTTTTGTCTACCTCTTTGCAGCAAATTGTGAGTATCTGCATCTTTTATCCAACCATATTATACTTTGCTCTATTTTCTGTTTTTCTCTTTACCCTGGGTTTGCTTGGAAAATCACGGCGTCTTTGCTTGTCAGTGCTGGGGCAGCTCCTAGCTAATTGATCATGCAAATGTTTAGAGTGAATTTTGTGAAATATTATTTTAATAGTTGTTCTAATATGAGTTTTGTTGATACTGCATGCTGAGGTGTTTCGTATCTGCAACACTGAGAGTGGGGACTCAAATCTGTGAGGGTAAAGTATGAAATGAATAAAAGTTGTCGACTGATAATTATTTACAAACCTGAATGAATTTGTAAGTGCATGATATTAACCATCTGAGTGACCAATAGGCGTAACTCCAATTGGGCATTACTTGGGGAAGTGGCAAATAGCCTCGCTCTAGTTATAGAAGCACCTAACTTTTAAATATCTGTGGCTTGGAATATAATGATGCCATACTTTTGTAATTAACTTGTAAAGATAGTGAGCATGAGTCATTTTGAAGTCTATTGATCGTTTTCCTTAATGTACCTCATTTGCATTATAACCACCAACTAAAGGCGCAGACTACAGCTCGAAGCATATTCAGCCTGTGCTTGCAAAATAAATGCTTGTTTGTTACTTGATTAGTTATGGTGGTGCTTGTAGAGCCAAATATTGATTCATATTATTTTCTTCTGTGGGACAGACTATAGGTTCCTTGCAGAAGAAATACTCGGTTGGATCATTTGAATTGTTGAGTAAAACAGCTCCCATTCAAGCCGTTTCTCTTCTTGTTCTTGGTCCATTTGTTGATTACTTCCTGAATGGGAAATTTATAACAACTTATAAGATGTCTACCGGCGCCATTGTAAGCACCCGTCCCTTTTCTACTCATCCTAACTCGTGGATTTCTTTGTGCTTTTCATCTGTTATCTAATGACGCTTGTTGACCTTTGCAGTTATTCATAATACTTTCATGTTCCCTAGCTGTATTCTGCAATGTGAGCCAGTACCTATGTATTGGAAGATTCTCAGCAGTTTCCTTCCAGGTTTTAGGTCATATGAAAACAGTTTGTGTTCTCACACTGGGATGGCTGCTCTTTGATTCGGAGTTGACTTTCAAAAACATAATGGGAATGGTTATTGCAATAGCCGGCATGATTGTTTATAGTTGGGCTATGGAGTCTGAAAAGAGTGCAAATGCCAAGGCCATACCCCATATGAAGAACAGCCTGACAGAAGAGGAAATCAGACTTCTGAAGGAGGGAGTGGAAAGCACTCCCGTGAAGGACATTGAACTGGGTGAGACTAAAGGGTAGATTTTGGTGTTCTTTGTTTTGGCCAATACATTCTCGGTTAGTCATTATCTTGCTTTCTTCATGAGGCTGCAAGACGGTGTCCATCGGCTGACCCCCTGCAAATTCTTAGATATGTGTTTTAATTTATTTAAGCGATTTGTTCTTCTATTTAATTCTTGGTTGTTTCTCTAAATTATTTTTTTGTATGTGCAAAAAAGATTAGAATCATGATGTGATAAGGAAATGTAAACTCCATATGTTAGCAGAAAGTTCTTAGTAAGCAATAGAATTTTGTTCTTTGTTTTTTAAAGTTGAATTGTTCCTTTATTTCGTATGGTTTGCTATATGGCGCGGATTGTGCTTACGGCATCCCAACCAACTGCCTAAAATGCTCATATCAAATATTTTTCGAGTCTTTTTTTTTTTTTTTTTTAATTAAAATGCCTTTTGACATTTACCTTTGTGGGAAGTAGAGTACAAAAGGCTCATCCATATATGTAGAAATACTATTTGCGGGATGTGTGGTATGGATTGATCCCCTCTCCGCTAATCGCCACCCATCCATCGGTTGCTAATACCACCACGAACAGGAATTGTTGGAAAAATGTTTGGATTCAATTAATTTTAATCATTAATTCACAATAAAACTCGTCCAATTCATGAGTTAAGATGAATTTTAAAGAAATTTGAAACGAATTTAAAAGTTGGATGGTTTGCAAATTTATTGAGAAACTAGAGTTGGTCCCGCTGGAACCTGGGCCCTATTCGAACTCAAGGCATGGGTTGAAGCCCAGCCTAAGACATTTGATATTTTACAAAGGAAGTGGACCTTTCTGCAATGTCGGTGGTTTCTTTTGGATTGGGTAGGCTTTGAAGGGCAGTATTTTATTACCCATACCGTATGAATCGGAACAACGAACAAGGAGAGGACAAAGAGCGTGGCTTTTGTTACTCACTTGGAGCACATAATAAATGCCTAAATCGAGTAACAGTGGCCATTATTATCTATCAGAAAACGTAAATAATAAAGAATAATAATATCATGTGGAGGAGGATGCCATATTGCCATGCATGCCTGTTTTGAGCTGTAAAAGAATGAAATGCTACATTATTAGTTTTTCTCAACTGGCAGGCTCAGGCTGTAGAAGTCAGTTTGCTTCCTATTTCTTTTACATCTATGTCTATCGTCAAAGCCAAAATGGAACTCAACTTATATAATAATGCAGAGAAATTTCTGGTCACTAAAAGCCTCAGTCAGAAATTCTATGAATTTGATAAAACTTGTAGTTTAGTAGTACTATTTAACTATTTGATTGAAACATGTAAGTGTTCATTTCTGTTGCTTGATCTTTGAAAAGATACATCTTTCTGGATCCTATGTCATGTTCTCTAACAGATGTGCGTACGATCCAGAATAAAAAAGGAAAAACAAAAAGAGCAGAAGAAGGCCATTTAAAACCCATGGGCTTCATCCAAATTACATCTATGTCTGTATATCAAAAAACAAAAAAAAAAAAAGTATGATTAAACGTGTATCAGAGAAACAAGAATGATATATGCAATAATGCAGGTGTCAACGAAGCAGAGGATGTTTTGTAGAAGTAAAGATAGCATCAGAATGGAAATTGGAAATAAGATCAGAAAGTTGCATATAATGAACAGAGGGATTGCCGGTCTTGAGAAGGTGAATAAGGTACTGGAAGAGATGGATGTCACAGGCAATCCTGAGTGCACCATCGTAGGAATAACCAAACTCTTCATGGGAGATGCGAAGCAGGTCTTCGAACAATGGATGGTTTAGATAATTAGCTTCCATCTCCAGCTTGCATTGGAATTCGACGTCCTTCCCGACGTAAACTCGAATGTGCCCTTCTGGGATATCTATTGGAGATGAAGATAAGGATGATCTCTCTGACTCTGAGATACTGAAACCCTTTGCCCCGCAGCACCATAGTTTTTTCACAATCCCACTCCTCATTTTGTGTTATCTTTGATCGATACAACGGTGGATTGATTGATTGGTTGCGTTAGCTTTTCTTTCTTTTCTTGTCGTCCTTGTATGAGTGTAATTGTTTGCTTATGATTATGTTTACGTGTGTATATATACAGAGATAAAATTGGCAAATTAAAATAAATAAATAAAAATTTGCATGGTCCACCATCGGTATTCTACAATTAAGATAATAAGAAAATTAAAGGTGAGGCGAAGCCGCAGATACTTGGTTGGTCCGGGGGCGCTCAATCGGTCAATCTGCCTGTACATAATTAAGCTATTTAATTATCAAAATTTTCATTTGAGTGTTATAAGAATTAGTATTAATTTGCAGTAGATAAATAAAATAATCAGATCACATGTGCCAACTCATGTAATAAGAGTATTGAATGGTATCGAAAATTGCACCCCAGCTCAAATAATTGGCCGTGGTATAAAGAAATAATAGTAACTGGAACAAAATGTTAATCTAAGAATCATCAGAAGAAAAGAAAGAAATATAAGTGTGAAACAGAAACAGAAACCTCTCTCTCAACAGTACGCAAGTCAAGGACAGCTAAGAACCGCGTGTTGCGCGGAAGAAGCATTTGAAACGCTAACTAACTAACGAAGAAAGTTCCGTCTTAGAAGGCGGTGAGAGACAGAGCGCATTACTAATTTCCGCAAGGAAGGCCGAAGTCCCCATCACTGGAGCATCCAACACTTTGGAAAGTCAATCTCCACTTTCTAACAAGTCAATGGATCCAAAAAAAACCAAGAACAAGTAATGATTTGTCTGCTGAAAATGAGAATGAAAAACGTGCCTCCAAAGAAATTAAACCCAACTTTCTCTTTACTTAGCTCAATATCCAGATTCTAACGGTGCAGTGAATATGAACCACCACAAAAGTTAGATGTTTGCTACTATGACTTCTCAGAGTCAAAATGGATAAGGCCGATATTTTTAACCTTTTGCTTCTTTTTTTTTTTTTTTTTTTTTCCCGGTAGGAAAAGGAGACCAAGGCTCTAGAAATTACAAACTCACTCTAGGATGTGCACCACCCAAATTATCACGAAGTGGCCATGGATGAACTCCTGGAAGGGGCTGTTGGAGAAAGTGTGTGCCATTAGGAAAGTATCCAGCAGCCTTTGAGAGGAAGTCGGCACTAAAATCCGCTTCTCTGTAGATGTGAAAGACTTCATAATGCCCAAACTGTTGGAGAATATGTTGAATCGCAATCACTAGTTGCTGTGAAGCTCCTAATGATTGGACTTTACCAATAACAAGATGGACAACAGTGAGATTATCGCATTCTATCTGGAGCTTCTGAATACCAAGGTGTTGTGCCATCTTTAAACCCTCTAAAACTGCCCATAGTTCAGCACTATGGACCGAACAAAACCCAAACTTGGAAACAAAACCATGAACCCATTTGCCGTTGGAGTCTCCCAGTCACAGACCCGTCTGTATTTAGCTTTATGTGAGAGCTAGGTGGAGGAAGCCACGAAATCCATTGCAAACTCTTAAATTGAGCTTTTGGTCGAAGAACCTTTAACAGGGACTGAGAATTTGCAACTTCTTTTGCCATGGCCAGGATATTCAGTTTAATATTAGTGACAATTATGTTCTCCTCTCTGAATACCACCCATTTCTTCTGTCCCAAATCTTCCAACAACTAATACCAAAGATAGTTCAGTTTGCTTAGTTATGTGAATGAATGATTTTATTTGTTCAGAATTAAATAGGAAATGGAGAGAAAAAATAAAATGGTCTTTAAAAATTCATCTTTGTTTTCAAAAATTAAATTCAAACCAAAACCAACATTTAAATCCCACTATTTCTTTCTTATTTTTATTGAAAACACAAAACAAAAGAAAATTAAAAGACGAGAAGAATAATGATCTGGGAGGAGGAGAAGAAGAAGGCATTGCGTTGCGATGCGACGGTGGATCCTAGTCTCACTGTTGTGCTTTGTTTTTTATGCGATACAAAATGATACTTCCCAATTCTGAGAGCCCAAAAGTCCAGGCCGACTTACGAATTAAAAGAGGATGACTTGCAAATTCTGAAAGCCCAAAGAAACGGGCCGACTTATGAAGGTGTAGGCCCAAAGAGACTATGGAAATCAAACAAGGAAGAAATTAGTAAAAGAGTGAAAGAAAAATGCTCAAGTCCAGACAGACAGGGAGACGGTGGAGGAGGAAGAGGAAGAGGAAGAGGAGAAGAAAGAAACCGGAGTAGAGGGAGTTTCGTGTGATTCAGCTATTGATACTAATTTTGAAATACATAATTATTGAAATAATTGATAGAATGGAGGATGATATGGATTCGCTCTTTGAGGGGATGGTGTTGTTTACGCCTTCCCAATTGGTTGATGATCAAAAGCAGCAGCAGCAAGAAAAGGATGACGATGCTCATCATAATAACGATTCAGCAGAAATCTCGCTCCCTCCTCGTGAATCTGAATCTCGAGTTGATGCTGCTACTGCCACCATTGACACTGACACGCCATCTCAACATAAGGTCCAGGAGCCTCTCGACGAGAACCTATTCTCTGACCTCACCCTACAAACCCTAACTACAGAATCAGATTCCCTTCCTACTGCTGCTACTCTTCAAACCGCAACCAACTCTCGTCAGATATCCAGAAAGAAGAAGAAAGCTGCAAGCCTTAGAATCGGCTATGGTAGAGGAGGATCCTCTGTCGATGATCTGCCTGCTAGCCCCTCTGAAAATCAAAATCTAAGTCTCAAGGATGACGACTCTACTGCATCCAATGATATTATTCATGATGATGATAAATCCGATCTCGATGCTTCCCAATCCCAATCCCAATCCCAATCCCCCACCTCTACTTCTTTAGTCGCAGAATTGGATGTCAGTGCATGTTCGATCCCAGATTCACAATCACTATCAAAAGATGATGAATATGAGCTCATCAAGGCCCAGATTTCTGAGAAGCTCCACCGCTCTCGTCAGTTAGCTGCCTCTGTTTCTTCAGCTCGCAAGGATGCCATCAGGAGGAGAAGAGCAGCTGCTGAGGATCTCAATTCAGCTTCTGCCAAGCACAGGGACCTCGAATTACAGTTGGAGGCTGCCTGTGAAGCCGAAGATTTCGAGGCCGCCGAAAGGATTAGCGACAGGCTTGCCACCACTGACAAGGAGAGGCAAGCTGTTGGCTCTGCTCTTAGAGATGCTGAAGCCCATTGTGATGCCATCGATTCTAAGATGCACGATGTTCTGAACTCTCAGATTCTTGCTGAGCAAGAATGCGCAACTCTTCTCTCTAATTTTGCCAAGGTTAGCATACCAGCTACATATCACAATTTGCATTTTCAATGCCTTTAACCTATGGGCCTAAATAATTTCTCACTGATCTTAATCTAATCTCTGTATAATTAGGACAGAACTCAAAAAAATCTTTCTTTTTTTTTTCTTCTATTCAACAAAAAAAAAAATCGAATGATAGATTAGCAAGATGATATTTCATGTTGCACGAAGCACCTTTGAGGAATCCCGCTTAGTTTATCCTGCAAATGTCTCTCCCAGGATGCAGGAAAAAAAGCAGATTTAGTCTTGGAGAAAGCGCAAGCACTCTCTTCAAAAGAAATGGATGAATGGTTCTCGTCGAGTGAAGCCTTGGAGGCCAAGAAGATGGAGTTGGATATCGAATCACACTTCATAAATGAAGCACGTCTTGCTGTGAATGATTCTATAGAGCATTCAATTGAGGACTATAGGAAGGAGCAGGAATGTCTACATAAGAAAAAAGATGTCCTATCTGGTGAACTCCAGAAATTACTCGCTTTGGTCAAAGACAAGGAAAAGGAGATAGCAGAAAATGATTCTAAAATCAGAACAATTGAAGAAAGGATTGCTGATGTTGTCTCTGGTTTTCAGGACTGTCAATCAAGCATTGAGGCCAAATATGATAACTTGCAATCGGAACTCTCTCAGATTCATTTTCATAGCGAAGCTTTATCAATAAAAAAGAAGGAAATTGATAAGTTACTTGCTGAAGGTGAAGACCTTGGAGCCAATCTAAAGGAACTAGCCAGGGTCTCTGAAGATGAAGCAAAGGCATACCAGGAAGTTGTTGAGCTCAGGAAAAGGCTGATGTTGTCCATTTTGAGGTCCAGGGAAGACAAATTAAGGCTTGCGAAGGCCGAAGAGAAACTTATCGAGGATGTCCAAATGCTCCAACAGGATGTCTGTTCTTTAAGAGCTTCCTTACAGGTTTGATTTTGCTTCCAAGATTTTATTATGGCTTTCATTTATTTATTTATCTTAAGAATACCATACAAATTAAGGGTTTTTACCCTTAAGATATCTTCAATTTTAATTGTTAATATTATATTTCTAAGTTCAGGATATGGCTATCACTAGAACATGAATGTCAGACTTGGCTTTTTGAATAATCTCTGGCAACATAAGGAACCATGCATTAGGGAGTAGATCATGGCTAAACTATAAAAGTATTCCAGAAGAATTGAATAATATCATTAAATGGGTTGGCATGGTTGATTGAGTGCATAATACTTCAATTAGATACCAACTTTGATTGCTTCTACAATGGCCAGTTTCTCTCTAAGAAATTCAAAGATTTTTGTGTCAAAGCAAGTTCTGGAGAGGACATTTCTTAGAGCAGTGTTGATGATACTGGAACTAAACAATATAGGGGTACCCAAGATTAGGGTAGGGTAGTCTATCGTATGCACCTTCCTCTTGCTCTTTTGCAGGAAGGCTGTTTCAATTACTTGAACTCTTGACCTTCTGGTTACAAACAGCAACAGCTTACCATTGCACCAAGTTTTGTGAAAATGAAAAGTGTTTCAATTCTTAATTTATTGTGTAACGTGTACACAAGCAATATTGATTCCTGCCTAGGAATTATTATATTTTCACCATGTAGTTTGTTTTTCATATGTATTTGCATTCTCTTGGTCTTTGAATTAAATTTTGACTTGCTGAAAATTTAAATCCAAGTCACTTCCATCTTTGCTATTAATGCCATTCAATTGCTAAAATAATATCACTATGATGTTATTAGGAACTGTCTTCAACAAAATCAAACATCCAACAATCTATAGCATCCTTCAAGCAGAGGGTTTTTTTCATTGATAAAAGAGTCCCAGAGCTGGACTCTGAAAAGAAAGTTGCTGCTTCAACAAGAAATTTCAAGGAAGCTGCACGAATAGCTGCTGAGGCAAAGTCATTGTGTGTTGAGAAGGATGGCATGCAGATTGACTTGGAAAGAACAACAGCAGAGCTGGAGAAGTTAGAGGAAGATGTTAAAAATACTGTTAGTAGATTGCTGGATACTGAACACCTGATTTCATCCAAGGAAAAAGAGGTTGCAATGGCTAGATTTCAGAGGTTACTTTTAATTGCTGGAGCTGCTACAGCAGAAAGGGTTTCGGCTTTAGAGCTCGGTGATTCTGAAGAAGCCAACCTCTTACTTGCAGAGGCAGAAGCAGCAAATGCTGAAGCAAAAAAACTTCAACCTATATATAATTTCAACAAGGAACAGTTCCCAAATTTACCGAAGCATTTCATCTCCATGGAACTTGTATTTAATCTTGGCAGGAAGCAGTTAGCAGATTTAGCAGCATCTGTTGGTATTTCTGCACCTCAATGATTACAAACTAGAGTGGAGTGGATTTGGAGAGGATCAGTGAAGAGATATTGCAGGTGGAATATCATTCCTAATTTTGTAGTGAGTATGAGAAGCTACAAATGATTTTGAAATTGCTTTTGATGGGACAGCTAGTTACGACCATCATCTCCACGGCATTGTATGGTTCTTCAAAGGTGTAGATGCCTCCAAAGATGACATTTGATACATCTTACTGTTTTGCTGATCACAGGTTCGGCAACAAGACTCCCCTATGCTTATGTTCTTTTGTGCAATATTGATTTAATACAACAAAATCGTGTCCAGGAGAGGCGGTGAGCATGTTCTTGCTTTTGCAATTTTTTTTTTCAGTTTTCTTTGACATGATATTTTTGCATACCATTTTTTTTCTTTTCCAAAATTTAACACTGCTTGGTTATGCATAAAAAAAATAAAATGCGTCTTCTTCCATTTCTATTTTGCACAATTGAAGCAATGATTGATTTGTTTTTTAGGATTTTGTAATTATAATTTTATTTTGTGGATTACATGGAGCCTCTTTGTCACCTGGAACATGCATAGATTTTAGGAGAAGTGTGCTCACGGGCTTGAATGATACGTGTTGCTGCTCGATTATGAATTCTACCTTTCAGCCAAAAATGGAATAAAAAAATTGACGTAATTAGCTCGAATAACCTTGAATGAGTACAAATATGATAAGCTGAACATCTTTTTTCTTTTTTAGGAAAAACAATTATGCTTTCAGGGTGTTAAATGGTCCTTTCATTCCGTGTTTTTTATCTTATCGTTACCTTTTGATAGAGAGTAAGAATTCAGTTTTATCATTATTCTTACATTATTGTTTCTGATTTATAATAGTTTTTGGTCCATATTGTTAATCACAGGGGGAAGTTACATTTTCGTTTGATAATAAATGATAATGTCTGCCTAAACACTTGTACCTGTTTCGAAGGCAAACTCTCCACACGACCATTCATCAATGTGAGAGCAACACCAGATCAGAACCTTATGAGGCGAAAATGCTTCTTCAGTTTAGGGCTGGTCATGAACAGAATTTTTGGGTGGTTGGTTGAGGTATTGCCAAAACCATTAGCTAGCCAATGTCTTCTTATCGTATCCGTCAAGATAACTTGAAGCGAAAGTTTACCAAATCCTGAGAAGACAAAAAAAAAAATTCTCATCACTATTTCGCGTGAACCCAGATTTTATTTTTTTATGAACGGAATGGAATCATTGAATACAAAAATCTGATTCAGGTTTAAGAGGAGAAAAATGCACTAGGGACTCAGTTGTTCAAACTGGTGTTTGGACCGCCCGAAAAATTTTCAAAATTAATTTCTTGATTTTTTTTATTAATTATTATTTATCTGATTTTTATTTTTTAATCAAATATGGCAACTGAACTATGTAATTACTCAAAATAAAAATGAATTAGTTATTCTTAATTAAATATGAAAAGGATAGTTAAATTGAATAAATAATTAAATACTAAAAAGTTAATTATGATCAATTATTAGGGAAATTGGCAGAGATGTTTTTTCATTTTTGGAAAAGAGGGGCGTCCCTTGGGATGCTTCTTGACAGTATGCCAGTCCGCATTTTCTCCTTTCCTTCGCAATTTTTTTATTTTTCATGCTTTTTTCTAAGTTTTAATTTGTTAGTTTTACAATCCATATGTAAACATTGCATGCAGAATCCAGTACATATAACATTCAGTATTATTACATACCAGAATCCAGAATTGAGTATTGAGGTACTCTTCTTTTTCACTTGTACCCAGGTGTTTAAAAAAATCGTTGCAACAAAAGATACAGAGCCATGTGATTTTGCCTTCGGAGTTTACAGGTGGCGGGATAAACCAGCTTTTATTATGAATCAAATAGAGAGAGAGATCAAGAGAACAACAATTTACGGTATATAAACAGTTCACCCTACCTCCCTCTTCCCTGTATAAATTAAACTAATAAAGAATCTTGGGAGCTTCTTTCGTAGCTTGTACCCCAATTCTATCAACACAATGAAAAAGTTCCATGCAGCCAGCTGAGGGAGGAGTTTGGGAATAGATATCGGCAGCACGCTTAAACACACAATTCACTATTCAATCTACAGTTTGGAATCTCAACCACACCAGACATCTGTCTTTTTATCATTTTTGCATCATCAAAACGACAGATATTTTGATCAACCTCACCGGCGAGCAGCAAATACCGATGTTAAGTGCAGTCCAAACCACACTCCTCTAAAAGCGGGCCATCCGACTTGGCTAGGAAAGGATCTACGCGAACCCACAAAAGCGAGAAGATGGAAGCAAGCAAAATAGACCAGACGATTATGATTGTGGGAGTTCTGTTCTGTCGACCCAGCAGACCCTTTAGGAAAGGATAGAGGTGAACTATCACCCAGAATGCAAAGAAAAGCTTACCAAACAGAGGCCCCCACGACTCGTACCCATTATTTATTGCATTTGAGACACCAGCAACTACTCCTATCAGATTTATTATCAGCAACGTTGTTGGTGGAATGAGTAAGGTTGTCCATTTAAATGCATACAGCTCCGAAAACTCTTCATCGTCTCCTGCTTTTGATGTCACAGTGAAGTTAGTATCAACACCAGCCAGAACCTTTAACAGACCCTGGAAAACAGCAAATAGATGTGCTGACACTCCTCCAATCACCCAAAATTGCTCGTTTCTCCACCAATCATCAAGCCCAACTCCACTCCATCTCATTTCCAGTATACTTGTTGCAAAAATACAAATGAAAAGCGACAAAAACCACAAGCTTGCGGCGTTGCTGAGCTGCAATGTAGGAACCAAATAAATTTAAATTTGCATATACTAATCACATTTTTAAGCGGCATTTAAAATACAATCAGGGCCATCCTCTCAATGATCAATCATATATATTATTATAAACAGCATACCTCTGGAGTGATAAATTTCCCGGTTAGCAAACACACGGCAGGAAGAGTACAATATGCCAACAGGGGAAGAGATGTCAGTGGATACACCGTAGCATTTATGTAAGACAAACGCTCTAGCCACTTCAAACCTCCTCCATAACCATACCACAGAGGACAGTGCCTGCTTAAAAATATTTCAACAGATCCAAGAGCCCACCGAAGGACCTGATGTAGACGGTCGGAAAGATTGATGGGCGCGGAACCTTTAAATGCAGGCCGGTCAGGAATGCAGTATATTGATCGCCATCCATGGCAGTGCATTTTAAAACCTGTCAATATATCCTCGGTAACCGAACCATAAATCCATCCAACCTGGAGAATTGAAAGAAATTTTATGTTGGACCAAATCCAATAATCGTAATTATTATACAAATGAAAATATACAACAAAAATTTTAAACATTCCTTTCACCTCTTTTCCCCATTCTGTTTTATCTTCATAGCCACAACTTATAACATGGATGGCTTCTTTAAGCAAAGATGCAGGGCTCGCACCCTTCAGTGAACCACCATCCTCTAGAAGAGTTGATGCAACAAAGACCGGAGATTGTCCGAACTTCATTTCCAATTTATTTTCAGGCATTACTGCAACATTTTCATCTTCAATTCCTGCATTCAACTCATTCAAGTTAGCATAAAAAAATAATAAAAAATAAAAAAATCAAGCCAGTTGGACTTGTTGAAAGGAAAAGCTTAATGTGAAAGAAGCAATATAAAACCACCTACAAAAATAAGCAAGCACCTAGACAATTTGGCATGAATATCAATCAAATGTGGAGTCGTAGAGAAGTGGTGCCCACATGCATAACTTATTCTAAAGTATCCCACCAAATAAATGATTAACTGTTTCCACAACCACGCATCTGAATTAGCATTATTTTACATTCTGGAATCTACCTTGCCAATTAAATATCAGGCAACCTTAATATGATCAGCAAAGAAAATAGTTCCATCTAATAGTCAAGCTTGGGTTGCACAAGATACCCATACAAGTATTTTCATTAATTGCTGCCAAGTATGAGTCTGTCTGGAATTACCATTAATTTTTTTCTTTTTTTTTTTTCCCTTTTTTTCCCGTGAATAAGCATTCCATTAAAGTAGTTGCTGAGAAAAGCATCCTCTAAAATGTTGTAATTAAAAGCAACTAGAAATTGCCTGTAAGGTGTATTCCTAATGTCTTATCAAACATCTCAGACGTTTTGATTGCATTTTGTAAAAAGTAACTTTTCAAAACGTAGTTTGAGATGCGATGCCAAATTGAACCTAACCCTAATGGTAATTGTGGATGACACAGGTGTGGAGAGGAAGTTGGCGTGTAAATGATCATTTGCAATCAGTAGTGTTACCTTCAATGCCCTCTTCAGTACCTTTCAAAACACTCACAGGCTTAGATGTCCTTGAATTCTTCTTCTGCATCTCGGATTTAGGTTTGTCAGTCTTCTTCTTCTTTCTCCTTCCAGAACAACAACATCCACAGCACCACTTAGGCAAGCAATTGCACGTCCTACTCGGTAGTTTCTTTGCTTTTGGAGCATCATATCCATAGAATGCCTGCCTTCTGAACACACAACCAGTGCCAACATATATGGGTCCTTGAATGCCATCCAAACCTTTCATGTTTATCTGTATTCAAACAATGGATTAAATTGTGCACAGAAATGAACAACTTCTAGTGTAAAGGTCTAATAAGCAAGTTTAGATAAACTAATGCTTACATCAAAGAATACAATATTCCGGTTGGCATATCGATCATGCCTGTCAATGCCATCAAACCTTTGTGGGAACTGGACATAGCACACTCTCTTTCCAAGCAAAGGATCCATCATGAAACACATTGCTTCTCTAATAGCCTTACTATTATTGAAGTAGTGATCACAATCCAAATTCAACAGATAAGGAGCATTTGTGAGCACAGCAGAGACCCTGACCTGTTTGATGGATAGATAAAGTTCAAATAAAATAACATCCATGTAAACTATAAAGGTGCATATAATTTAGCATCTTTTTACTTTCTTTAATAACTCACCAAAGCATTCATTGCTCCAGCCTTTTTGTGGTGATTAAATCCAGGTCTCTTCTCTCTGGAAACGTACACCAGACGTGGTAGTTCATTTCCATCTGTGTCAAGCCCTCCACTTTGGCCAAGGAAAACCTATGAAGGAGAACAGTTGTTATCCCAGAACAATAGTCAGCCAAATTAATCAAATCATGTTCACATACTTGAATCATCCCTGGATGATCGCGAACGTTATTCCCTGGCCATGGAGTCCCATCCTGCATTGTCCACCCTTCTTCTGGGACCTTTTGTGCCTTGGAAACCAATGCATTAATCCGAACTTTAAACTCTTCATACTCTCTCTGCGATCCAATAAGGAATGTGGTTAGTAATAATGGCCAACTGATACAGACACAGAGAGGAAGAGAGGTAGAGGGAGTTTATATGTTGATGGTGGAAGCTTTAGCACCTTCATTGCTCTCCGTTCCTTCACAAATGAAGCCTGCACCTTATCTTTGAGATAATCTATCTTTTGAGCAAAATAGAACTCTGGTGCCCTTGGTTCAATGTTAAACTTCTTACAGAAAGGGACCCATTTCTTTGCAAATTCAGATGTTTCTGATAAAGCCTCAAATGTCAGCATAGCAGCACCATCATCAGAAACATAACATGAGACCTTGTCAACAGGGTAATCCACCGAAAGAATGGACAGAACTGTGTTTGCAGTCACCAGTGGCGGTTCTTTTAATGGATCAACTGTACTTACAAATATATCAATTGGAGATAGTTGAGAAGGCTGGCCTTCCTTCTCATATCTAACAAACAAGCGAAAAAAAAATTGAGCCATAAATTCATTGAACTACTTGATCCAAAATAAAACAGGAATAATAGCAAATGATATTATCAGTTACCTAAGAGACAATCGATCCAGATAAGTTTCCCTGTCAATAGGAAGCCACTTTGGGAATTGATCAAGGATCCATGAAAGCGCAAACCAAATCTCACAAATAACAGATATGAGCCACAATGCGTATGCATCATTCACAGGGTGTGTGACTCGATAATGGAAGAAGAATCCAAGAATTACAAGTCGAATAATGATGATCATCCGGTAAGGATTGATTTGGCTGGAAGAAATAGGTAATTTTCGCGATAATGGTTGTCTAGCCTCATCCATTCTGATCCATTAGCAACAAATTTCAATTCCAAAATCAGCAACGTTAAGATATTTAAGTTCAACCAGCAGGAATGGAACTTTGGAGGAAGGAACAAAGAAAAAAAAATCAAAACTGTTGCCATTTATAGCAATGTTAGCAACAGGGTTTATGCTTAAAAAAGCACTGATATTGATAGTGTAAATTAATACTGTACTAAACATCATTTTTGACATGAAAATTCACATTAAAGCCCAAACAATTCACAAAAGATCATTGCAAGCATATTTGGAAGTGCGAAGGGTAAATAAAACTGAATGTACTTCATATTTTCAGTACTAGAATTATTGAATCATTAAAGAGGGAAAATGAAGAGCAACTATGATCAATGAAGTATATCAATTAGTTGGGACTCTACTTAACTATGGAAAAAAGAGGAACCTCTTTTTTTTTTTTTTTTCTTTTTCTAATTGGTTAAATAGGAACTTCTATATTTATGCATGGAAAATGAAGATACTGCATTATAAATAAGGTAAGATTTAGGGGTGCTTACAATGGCAGATCAGATGCATCGCCATCACGGTCCCAGTCTTTGCCGCCATTTTCATTCTTCATCATCTGCAGTTTTTCTTGCTTCTGCTTCCAACTCTCCATCCTCTCCTTCCAAGCAATACTTCCATAGCCATAAGCAGCCAAGTCCTTAGAAGGATCCATGGATCTAGGTTGCACTGCAAAATGATGAGAGAGACAATAAATAATTGGCCTCTGTAGCAGAGAAGCAACAGGAAAAGAAGAAGAAGAAGAAGAAGAAGATCCAACTGGTTGACCAATTGGTGATAAAGTTGGAAAGTTCACAAACGATTACCAGGGAAGGTAGGATCTGAAAAAGGAAGAGGGTGGATTCTTTTGCCGCCAACAGCGCCATTAGACATGTAGGAAGGGACCAAAGCATGTTGTTCTGGAGGAATGTCATCCACCTGCATCGACATCCAGCAATTATGATGCGGCAAAGTTAAAACAAACAAATATGCAGTGCTTAAGGATAGATAGCTAGAGTAGAGAAATTAGGTGAAGGGAAGAAGGGAGGTACCGTTTGACCGTCAGTAAGGAGAGGAACTTGGGTTAGAGGATGCGGAGGTTGATAGAGATCAGAATTATCAGAGGCAAGGCCATAGTGAAGCATATCCTCCGGTCCAAGAGGATGCTGCATATCCTTTCTACATCTTGTTGGATCAAAATTGAACTCATTTTCCAAGTCATCGATGTCATCTTCTTCTTCGTCTCCTTCAACTCTGGCACAGCCTGCTCAAATATGATCGTACAATTTTCAATTCATTTGGCGGCAGTGTTGAAATTGAAACATATAGAAATAAAAAGGGAGGAGATTGTAAATTATTTGAGTACCCTTGAGACGCTTGAATCTGGTCTTGCACTGAGGGCAGACTTGAGTTCCTTCCCTGCGCTCGTACTCATAGCAAGTTCTACAGATTGGGAAGGCACACTCATTGCAGGCAACAAACAGCTCTCCATCCACGGTTAGCCCCACATCGTCTCCACATATGTGGCATATTTGCCCGCTTAACTGCTGTAACGGTTTTGGCTGCAAAAAAAAAAAAAAAAAAAAAATGCAATCTGAATCCGGAAAAAGAAAAGATAGTAGAAAAGGACAAAAGTACAACAAGCTTACGGCAGATTCACCATCGCGACGGATTACAACTAGCTCATTCCTGTTGTGAGAGCCGGCCACCAAGCCTGCACTCGCTTCCATTGGCCTCTCTCACAATGCAGAAGAAAAGAAACTGCAAATTTCAGTTTCAGATCTACCAAAAGTATGCCCAAGCGATCAATAGCTTATTCTACCGGTAAAAGAGAAGAGCGACAGCGACAGAGGAAGAGGTCAACCTACTACTCATCTGCTCACTGACTCAATGCTGCCTGTGGTAATTGAGCATGTTAGTAGAAGCTTTGCTTGCTTTCTTCTTTTGCTTTTTTCTTTTTCCCTTTCTTATTTATCCTTCTCACTCTTGTATTATTCGTTGCTTGGCTTCTCAATCAACTATCAAACAATTAAAAGCCCACTTCTGAACGACAAATTAGCATCTTCTTCGTCTTCAACTTCCCAATTATTTCTTGTTATTTTATATAATAATAATATTTGAAAATTATTCAGTAAATTCTCAAATCAGCAGAAATCAGTGAAGTAAAAAAGAAGACAAGAAACGAGAAAAAGAAAATCAAAAAGGAGGTTCTACAGTACAGTGTGCTCTCTCTTTCTGTCTGTAAGTGGGTAGTTGCCGCTCATTTTTTTTTTTAGTAACATTTTTTTTCTTATCGACATCTCCGCCGACACTACTAATCGCGTCATTAACTCATATGCTAATTGCTACAATAGATATTTCCGTGTTATTAATAATTGGTTATCGTAGCACTGTAGCAGCTACAATAAAATAAAGCATCCATCTTACAGGAATATCTGCCAACCTGTTACAAGAATAACAGTGGCCCCTCCCTAACGGGATATACTTATTTCCTAATTATAATTTTTTTATTATTGTTGGAAGTTTTATACATGGAACGTTAAAACAAAAATAACGTTGAACTGTTGATAGTCATGTGCGATTTTGATTTTTAAACGGCGTGCTGGCTGGCTGGCTGGCTGTAGCTCTCCGCCTCCTCTCAGTATCTGACCCTACCCCTCATGTAGGTGGTCTGTTCCTCTTTTCGGTGGGCCTTTTGTTTACAGAGTCAAACGGGTGTCATTTTCTTTATTTGAGTGGTTAAATTTAAAGAATAACCAAAATGTTTTTAATTCGATTTAATTATATATAATATGGCTTTTATTAATGAATAGGACTTTTTTTATTTTGCGTTGCGTATTAGATTCAGAGTATAGACAAGCTTTTGCAAATTGCCATTGTTTCCAGCTAGCTATGTTATGTCAGAAGTGAGTAAATATTCAGTAGAAAAACTACAAGCGGCCGGTTGGCACCGGGTCGCATGTCTCGGCCTTTGCTGAACCGGACTCTCCCATATCTTTTTTTTTTTTTTTTTTTTTTTGGCAAGAGACTGATTTGTAGTTTCATTCTCATACTACATAACCAATACCCTCAAAATCACATAAACGTACAACGGACCAGCTTGTCCTAAAACTATACATAAAAATGTAATGCAAAACAATGCCGTGCAATTGCATGGGTAATATTTGAATTGAATGAGTGTGCCTTCCTCAGGTTTATTTTTTCTATTAAAGATAAAAACCTTGCTATCATACTAATAAAGTGTTAATCCGAGGGAATTAAACCTCCTGATTTAAAAAAGAAAAAAAAAAAAAGGTAGTGTTAAACACTAATGGTTTCGATATTATAGTCTCATCTCCACTCCAATTCCCGATATATAAAATTGGAATCATTGTAACTATACTAGTTAGATAAAGTAAATACCATAAGATGTCATCCTCTATGTTATCGTCATCATGCATCATATGTTGGACCTAATCAAGTCTACTGTCGACGGCATAATTAAGACTTACTACTTGCATGTTGATCATGGAAATCAATAGAGGCGATGGTCTTCCCAACAAATCTTATATAACAAAGCTTCTTATATCTCCAAAAGTTATTTAAAAGCTGTTATTAAATATAATTTTTAATTTTATCATTGATTAAAATATTGTACGCTATGATAATATAATTTTTAAAAATTAAAATATATAATATTTTATAAAAAGTTAACTCATACAACATTTAGTTATTAATCATCTAGGTAACTTGTCATGAAATATTATATGAGTTAATTTTTTACAAAATACTACGTTGACCACTAAAAGTTAGTTCAAATGTTATGTTACCAAATACGCAGCGTTTTGCTCAAAATGCTAAAAGCTATTTAAAAAGCTATCGTTGAATATAACTTTTTAGCATTTTATGAAAAAAATATTAAATAGCTAACAACTAAGACCCTGTTCGACAATAATATTTAAAGTAGTGTTTAGTATTTTTATCCAATCAAAACACTATCTTAATTAATTATAAAGTTCGGTATATAATATTTATCATAAATTTACAGTTTGAGACAACGTTATCTTTACTAACATCTAATTTTTAATGATTTTTTTATCACACCTATACACATTATTTGTTTTTACTTGTCCTCTTGCTTTCATATTTTTTTCGTGGTTTTGTTTTAAATCACTATATAAATAATTAATCACTAATAATTAATATTTAATAACTAACTACTAGTAAACAACTGAAAGCTATTAAAACAATTAAAGTTACTGAATAAACCCTTAAATGCTATCAAAACAATTCATTTTATCGAATAAAGGGAGCTTCTAATGTTTTAACCAAAGTCAAAACACTATATCTAATAATTAAATTAGATTGTTTGATAACTAAATAGTTGTAACACTAATAACTATTAAAAGTTAGGGAGCGTTTAATCAAATGTTAAATTTCTTAACGTTTAATGTTTTAAAATTTATTTATTTTTTAATACTTTTATCCATTTGAATTCGGTACTTTTACTTTTCATTTAATTTTTCTTTCTCAAATCTCAAATGAATACATGTCATCGTAATTATTTAATTTTTATTGTTTTAAAATAGGGATAAGAGCATGTTGTCAAAATTAAATAAAAGTTAAAAACTTTTTTTTCTTGTAATTTTATTTTAATTTTATAAGAAATAATTTTCTGGTATAGAAAAAATTAAAATAAAAAATTAAATATGATAATCATATAGAAAAAAATTATTATATATATATCATCTTATTTTTTTATTAATTAGTCGGTTCAGTTCTATGGCTATAATTTTAAATTTTAAATCAACATTCTAATTTTATTTCTTGTCATTTTAGTTTTAATAGCTAATTAAACATGTATTTTTGACAAACATTTTGATTTTAAACCACTGCATAAACAGTTAGCAATTTACATCTAACAATTACTAAAAATAGTTAAAAATTATTATTATAATAGTTAGCATTGCTGAATAGATCTGTATCTCTTTTTTTTTTTTTTTTTTTTTTTTTTTAAGAAAAAAAGCCACATACGTATGAGTTATGTACTTCTTATTTCTCGTGTCTAAAATTTGTGTAAAATATAAAATATTGAGGGGTGCTTGATTGATGCGAGGTCGTAATATCCGTGGTTACCTTTTGCGTGCGCGAGGGAGAGACGCCTCTTGTACTCCGCTTCCCTAACCGTGACCGCCGTCGCACGCACACATCGGCGCCTGGTAAATGGGAGCTAATCAGTTTAATTTCGTTGATTTTCTCCGTTTATTGTTTTCATTCAATTGATTATTGAATCAGGAGATCCCAGTCGTTGACAATGAAATTGAAAGTCTCCTTTTTATTTTTTATTTAGATCGACATAATTGAGACGTTAGATGCCGGTTTTTAGAATATAATACCGATGTATTTTTAATTTTGTATTAGCGGCTTGCTGGCAATCTATCTGTTTCTGTTTCTATCTGCGGCTCTCATCTGTGCATAAGTTTGTCTTTTGTCTTAATAAGCTGCCTGCAATCGTCTCAATTGGTACTAATTAGTTGTAAGCTCTAAGTGAGGTAGATAATATCTTTCTAATTCTAATGCAGGGAGATTGTCTGGGTTATTTTGCTTTCCAAGGAGAGTTTATCGTCTTACCATGGTTTCATCGTCAGCACTTGTTCAAGAATTTAACAACTCTTTCTCATCTAGAAAGAGGTTGAAAGTTTCAGATTTTGAGCAACAGGAACTAGATTTGCATACCTGTATTGGTGCCGCATCACTTCAGTCGAACGCACGTGAATGCTTGTCTAGTGGGTAATGCACAATTGCATTATTTACTGTCTTTTTTGTTACTCCAATGTCAAATTTTATGAATTTTCAGTTTTTTTGATTGTTATCATGATATAATTTTGCTGACGCTATGTCAGGTGTTTTAATGCCAATCATGCTTCTTCATCATGCAGCAGTTTCGATGAAAAGATTTGTTCTAATACTGTGTTGGAGACTAGTTGCCAATTGAATGGAAATAGTGATGTGCCTGAGTCTAGTAATGCTGGGGGAACATGGACCTCTTTCCCGGACAAAAATTACTCTGGCTATTTGCTCCCTGCTTTTGTGAGTGGGTGGATGTATATTAATGAAAATGGACAAATGTGTGGTCCTTATATCCAACAACAGTTATATGAGGGTTTATCGACAGGATTCCTGCCTGAGGATCTTCCTGTATATCCCATTGTAAATGGGACGTTAATCAATCCTGTACCTTTGAAGTACTTCAAACAGTTTCCCGACCATGTTACAACTGGTTTTGTTTATCTTGGTATGGGTGGTTCAGGTGCATCCTCGCCTACAAATTGTTTTTCCTCTTTCAATATGGATTTGACTGGACATAGGCAGGAGGGCTTTCTTCCACATGGTGCTCAAGTTTCTCACCTGACATCCTATTCATATTTGCATAACCATGCTTGTAGCTCCAATCTGCCAATCTCAAATTCCAAGGCAGATAACCATAATACACCATTCCCACTACCGGTATTAACACTTCCTTTTGCATTACTGTACATATGGATCCATTCAGCCAGTCTTTCCATCTTTCTCGTATGTGTAGTTCTTCTTTAGATTATGCAGCACTTGATGATTTTCATTTCTACTATTTTGCTTTCAGTCAGGGGAAGATTCTTGTTGGATGTTTGAGGATGATGAAGGGAGGAAACATGGGCCACATTCTCTTCTGGAACTTTATTCTTGGCATCACTATGGATATCTCCAGGATTCATTGATAGTAAGCTATGAAACCATTTCTACCATCCAATCAGCCATTTTCACTACTGTATTTGAATTGAATTCAGTTATTTATTGGGAGTTGATGAGCTAGGGGAATTTGTAAAGGTTGCTGTTTATGAGGATTCTTTTGTAAATGTGAAAATGGAAATATTTTCAACTTCTAAATTTTTATCACTTGGAGACGAGAAGCTGGATTCATGAGTTCTTATCTGATTATCTATAAAAGGCTAATAAGCGTTCTGTTTGGATACAGTTCCTTTCTGCTTGAAATTCATATTTGGATATGTTGCATTGCTGCATGTTGTACCTAGGATGATAGATAATCCAAGATATCTGTGGCCCATCATGTTTAAAAGATCAAATTATCCTAGCGGGTAGTATTTGGGATAGACTAAAATATTTTATTCTTCTCAACTGTTAGCCATTTTGTCCATAATGTTGCTGTAGTTGGTTAGTGCGACTCAAAACTTGTTGAACTGCTTCTCTCACCTTTTAATTTATTCCGTATAAAGGTTACTCTTATTTATGATTTCTTGTCCCTTGGATTCTAATCATCGCCACTAAGTGCTTCCAACTATTTTACTGTTCCTCACTCTGACTTTGTTATATCCTGTTTGGCAGATATATCATACAGAAAATAAGTTTAGACCACTTCCACTGTTATCTGTTATGAATTTGTGGAGAATGGAGAAGCCTGAACCTGTCTTTGCATCTGATGCCAAAACTGAGACTAGCTCACTACATAGCTTCATATCTGAAATCTCTGATGAAGTTTCTTGTCAACTGCACTCTGGAATAATAAAAGCAGCTCGTAGAGTCGCGTTAGATGAGATAATCAGAAATGTCATATCAGAGTTTGCTAACGCGAAAAAAGCACATAAGAACCTTAAGCTCAATAGTCAAGTTGCCAAAACATGCTCTACAGATGAAAGAATGGTAATATCATACAATTGCATGAATATTTAAAGCTGTAGTTTGTTAGACTTTGATTCCGTTATATATTTTGTAACAGTCTGAAGTTCCTCCCGAGGGATATAATCATGCTCCTCCAGAGGCTGAAGCTGCAACCTGCAAGCATAGCTCTGATCAGGCTGAAGCTGATCAGGTGTCTGTGCAGTTGCACACAAGCACAAAATCTGTTGGAAGCATTGACAACTTCTGGAGGTCATATGCAGTTGTTTGTAGAATTCTTTTCGATTATTGCATGGAAGTCATGTGGAATGCCGTTTTTTATGATGCCATAGCGGAGTATTCTACTTCCTGGCGAAAGAGAAAACTTTGGTTTTCTCATCGAAAGGTTAGAATTCGTACTAGCATCAGGGATCGTGGCAAGGAGACTGAAAAATTACCCCGTGAACTTGTATGTACGGAACTTTTTTAGAGATGTTTAACTGTTGTTATTACTATTGCAATTACTAGTCCTCTTATTAATATTTCTGCAAGTATAATAGCTGAGTGATGTTTCACTGTTTTTACAGTTATCCAGGCAAGAGTCTTCTGGTTGTGATGTTGATTGTTCTCCTGGTTCTGACATTGTGACGGTTGAAAAGGATACTCATGCAGAATCACCTATAATTGCTTCATTTTTGACTGTGGGTGAGGAGTCATCTAAACTGGATGGCCATGGCATAAATTGCTGTTTAGAATGCGTGGAAAATGAGCTACATTTGTCTACAAAGGTGTCTTTGGTTGAATATGTTAAATTTCTTGTCAAAGAGGAAGCCATGAAAATAGTTAAATACTCAGAGGATGGCAACTTGAATGAGGTAACAGAAAGTAGTTTCTGCTCTCTATCTCTATGTGTCTGCCATACCTCTTTTTTTATGTGAAGAAATTTGCTGGGGATGATCATTGAATCAAAACTTTATCTGCAGCTATATTTTGTACTTATATATCCTTATTGTTGCAGGAGACTGTTGAATCTTCTGTTCAGTGTTGCCAGACAACTGAATTTGGTTCTCCAGAGTTGGATGGGGAACTGAGGATTGACTCCAATATTGAGACATCGAATGATTCCCAAAGTTCATTGAAAGCTGGAATGCCCTCTGGTTCCTTTGCATCTGAAAATCGTTTTTCAAATTTTGTGGCAAGTATTTTTGAAAAATCTTTGGCATGTATCAAAGATGTTATGGATGACCAAAACATTGATGATTCACCACTACCTGGACTTGAAGATAATGCTGGAATTCTTGTCCCTTCACCTATATGTAGATTCCAACCTTCAAGATCAGATGAGTCTACTGCTAGAATCAGAGAATATGTTGCCATGGCAATGATCAGGCAGAGATTGCATGATGATGTACTAAGAGAGTGGAAATCATCGTTTATCAATGGTATCCTTGATCAGTTTATTGGATTCCAACTAAATTCAGAAAGGCACTTTGAACTTTCCAATGTGGTATGTGTTGAAACTTTTGTGTTCCCCTTTTAAGTGCTAAAACTTGATCTCCTCTGATCTAATTTACTTGTGTTTGTTCATAAATTTTTTCATGGTGCATTGGAGTTTTGAAGCATCTGAATCCTTTCTGCTATTACTTCTTTTGAATGTTATAGGAAGGTACATTTAATGCAAGAAAAGCACATGATGGCAATACTCCTACTTCACTGGACAAAGTTAAGGATCGTGTAAGGAGGTCTGATAGTTCAGACGCTACAGTGATGTCTTTGGTCACTGGTAAATACACATATTACCGCAAGAAAAAGTTGGTGCGGAAGAAGTTGGGGTCATCTTCTGAGTCTATGACTACAGTTGATGCAGGGTTACGGCAACAGACTGTTGAGAAGTGTCAAAAGCATCATATTGTCAGAGATTTTGCTGAGAACATTGAAGTCATACCTGCTGTTGCAACTCCCAAGAAGAAGCAACTAACCAAGGTCCAGGCTGTATTATCTTCGCAGTCTAGGTCTTCAAAAGCCATTGTTAAAAGCAGTTCAGCAAATGATCAATCATTGTCCAAAACTGCTACTCATCAAAAAGTAATGAAGATTAAGCATGCAGTTGCAAGACCTAGTATGTCATTTTTCCAGAAGGTTTTTTTTCTGATTTAAAATATTTTACATATTGTAACTGTTATTGACTTTATTATGCAGATAATAAGGTCATAGAGCACTCTGTAAAACCTGCTAGGAAGAATGTTTCAGACTTGGGTAAGGATTGTGCTAATGTTAAGAAGGTTAGTGATAGCAAAAACCATGATGCTGGAAGTGACAAATCACTGACTCAAGACTGTTACAAAAAGAACCTAATTGGTGAGCAACTTCATTCTGCTGTAATCATTATGCTCTCATAAATTTTCTAATGAATTAATTCAGGACTTTATGCTTAATGCTGTGGTTTTATTTGTCTATTTTGTAAGTAGCCATTAAGACATCAAAGTTGAAAAGGAAGCATTCAGAGGGTGGTGAGCCAACAATGCATCCTACAAAGATTCTGAAAGTGGCAAATTGTTCTTCCAAGCAAGCTGCAACTAGACAGGTTACATTGCAGAAGACAAAGTCAAATAAATCCAAGACATCAAATCCTTGTCCTAAATCTGATGGATGTGCGCGCTCTTCAATTAATGGCTGGGAGTGGCACACATGGTCACGTAATGCAAGTCCTGCTGAGAGGGCACGTATTAGGGGTATTCATCGTGTTAATGCCAACCGTTCAAGTTTTGAGGCTTATACTTCTCATTTGACGAATGGTAAGGTTCTTTCTGCGAGAACAAACAGGGTGAAGATGCGCAATCTCCTTGCTGCAGCTGATGGTGCTGACCTTTTGAAAGCTACACAATTGAAGGTAATTGAAAATGTAATTCATTTTGGAGTGGGCTATATTTTCTTTGATTGTTTTAATAGTTAGTTTTCTTTAGGCAAGGAAAAAGCGCTTACGTTTCCAACGAAGCAAGATTCATGACTGGGGTCTTGTTGCCCTGGAGCCTATCGAGGCTGAGGATTTTGTAATTGAATATGTTGGTGAACTAATTCGTCCTCGAGTAAGTTTAATGTGATTTTTTAGTTACTGGTTCCAGTATATTACACATTTTCAATTGCTTAATCCCTTTGCTTCTGATTTCGTCTTAATTGTTTTCCTATAGTTTTGGCAATCAGTTCTATCCCACTCTTTTTGTGGTTGAATAGTTTTGTTGCCTTCTTGATTTTGTGAACCTACTCTGATTGGGTATGCAGATATCTGATATACGTGAGCGTCTTTATGAGAAGATGGGAATTGGCAGCAGTTATCTTTTTAAACTTGATGATGGTTATGTGGTTAGTATTCCTACAGTAGAGCTTTTAGATTGAAATTAATTATGCAAACTTGTTTTAGGGTATTTTATATATTGTTGCCTCTAGCCCCATCTTTCCTCCTATTTGCCATGAATTTAGCTTTCTGCGGGATTTTAGCTCATAATTCTACCTGTTGCATATTGTTTTAATGGTCTATTTAATTAGATTGCAAAATATTATGAAACTCCTTTACCTATCGCATCCAAAACTATATCCAGCTTAAATTATTCTCAGGACACAGTAGTTGATGGTATATTGAAGGGCTTTATAGATACATACATTTTCTTCTTTGTCTTTGATTTGTATTATTTAGTAGTATTTATATAGATGGTATTTGGCTGGTGGCTGTTTTGACTGCACTATTTCTTTTTTATATGGATGTGGAGAATCAAGTGTTGGTAACTTTTACTAATTGGAGATGAATGAGCTTCATGTAATTGTGCAAAACTGAATCTATTTATTCAATGTCTATATGGTGGCATGAGCTTGTATAGCAACCATTTGGCATTGCTGTTCAATTTGCAGTATTTGGAGCTTCTCAAAACATGGTCTAGGGAAAACCTGGATGCTATAGCTTTTCCAAAACCATTATTCACTGAAAGTAGTTGAACAACCTGAAAACGTGAAAAAAAATGTTCGAAGTCAAATATTGAAAAGCAGTGCCAAACTCAATTCCAAGTAGATCCATAGCAAATATCTTATGCAAACAACATTAGTGACATCTATTGGGGTCGGAGACTTACTAAACCTTCTGCATTGTGTAGGTTGATGCTACAAAACGTGGGGGAATTGCAAGATTCATAAACCATTCTTGTGAGGTACCTATACGAGTTTAATCGGAAATTATTTGTCTACCTAAAAATGGATTTATTTATTGATTTTTATAATTTAAAGTTGATGGTCCTTGCAGCCCAACTGCTACACAAAGGTCATAAGTGTCGAAGGTGAGAAAAAAATTTTCATTTATGCGAAACGACATATAGCTGCTGGGGAAGAAATCACTTACAACTACAAATTTCCTTTGGAGGAGAAAAAGATACCGTGCAACTGTGGTTCTAGGAAGTAAGATGGCTGTGCATGTCTTTAACTTTGTTGGCATTGTTTCTTGCCAGTCTTGATGGCTTTTTATATTTATTAATATTTTTTGACACATTATTCAGGTGTCGTGGATCATTGAATTAGGAAGTGTTCTCAGTTGCCATGTTTGGTGAGTGCAATAGTTAATTATTTCTTGTAAAGAACTTTGATCTAGATTATTTGTGATGCTTTCTTATCTCATGCTCATATTTTTGTAGGCTATACTTTGGATTTTATTCCTGACTCCGTATGTTTACTATCAGCAGATGTCAAAGGTACGTCTGGTTGCTTTCTCCTCCAAATTATGTAAATGCCCAGTTGTACTTCGAGCAGTTGATTATAGTTTTTGCTCATGCCTTTCTCGTTTTTTTAAATGTTTTCTGCATTTTTTGGGGTGCTATTGATATAGAAAGGATTGTATTCTTTACTTGATATATTCAAGCCACAAATGCCTTCTTTGTCTGAATTTATAATGGTGCGGATCATTGTAGCTGTGAACATTTGCCAATTTGGTAGTGGTTCTAGTTCCATTAGAAGTGATACTAACTTATGGCTTATTCAACCTGGAATGCATATGTATTGCTTGTTTGGCAGGCTTGTCAATGCGCAATTTCGCATGCCTGTAGTTCAAGAATATTAGGTTAATTAAATCTCCTTTCCCTTTCTTCCATAGTTCCATGGTGGGCCTTGAACTGGCGGATTCAGCCTTGATAAGCAACCAATTTGAACTACAAACTTGGGAGGTTGGACAAAGTTGCTCTGCACATCTAGGGTATATAAGAAACGTACTTTCAGGTTCAGCAAAGCAAATTGAATGCCTCTTGAAACTTGTCTAATTAGCCAGTTAGCTTTACACTTTTAGACTGAGCTGCAAAAAAAAAAAAAAAAAAAGAACAATTCACTGAAGTTACATTGATTGATATAATTACCTTGAGTTTTCCATTTTAAATATTACTTTTCTATTAATTTTGTCTTGTCATATTTTAACGGGATACTTGTTCATGCACATCCAATTGACAGTCTGATATGTTTTTATCTATATCTCCAATAGAAAGGTTTTAGATTGGAATTATGCAGGACAATGTAATATTTATTGCATTTGCTATGCTGCGGAATTTTTTAACTTATAAATGTTGGCTGGGGCTTGCTTATTATTCTTTGTTATTTTTTTTTTCCAAGTTAGTGAATGTGCTTTGTTATGATCAAGCAAATTCTATTCATTGTAGCTTGATGTTTATTAAGGAGTTGGATTGTTCAGCTTGACTTTGGAGTTCCTACCTAAGAAACTGGTGCTTGGAAGTATTTCGTGTTTGTTACAAGATGAATGAGCTGCAGTCTGGTAGCAGAGTGAATTGGCTGGGTTTATCGTCAATTGTATGTTCCTAAAAACCTACTGTTTGAATAAATTTGAATATTATTTTCACTTATTCATCAGCTATGTTTCCCCTAACATTTTTAAACAGTGAATTAAGTAAATATCGGGTTCACGATTTCCATGTATTTGGGTACAAGGAATGAAGTTTATAGATGAATTTATGTAAAACGTAGAATAAATTTTGTGTTTTCTTGCTAAATTGCTTTTCTCCTGTACCACATAGCTATATGGGGACAAAGCCTGGGTTTTATCCCAAGCGACGGTTGGATAGAGTTCATTGTGTTTGAAGTTCATGTTGGTTAAAAAAAAAAAACTAATAATAATATGGAACATGTTACATGTTCGTGGATGATCTCTTTCTCTCTCTCACTCTCTCACACACATGCAGACACATGGTCTAGTAAATTTTTGCTCTTGTATTCGACTTCTGCTTCTTTGTTTGCAATTACTATGATAAGGAGATTCCTTTTTTGCACCGATTATGGCACTATCTAGTTCGTGAAACCTAAGTGGTTTCTAAGTCCAGGGTTCAAAATCACAGCATGTTTGATAACTTGGCGATGCAACTGGATACTCATGTCAATGTAATAGGAATTGGGAAAAAGGTTCATGGTTGAGTGGATGTGGACTTTTGGGTCAGGGATAAAGATGCTAAATCTGTAAATTGTTGCCTTATACATGGACAAATTTAAATAAGTGAAAATAAGTGTGTATTATTCTTCTTCTGATTAAAATGACAGATGATTATGCGCACTGTGGTTTATTGAACAACTTGAATTGTAAATTTTTTTTTTCGTTGCTGTGTGAATAAGCTTAGACAATTTGGCGTTATGCCTCCTGTTTTGTTTTCCTAAGTGGTAGGTTTCTAGGGCTGGAAACTAGTTATTCAGAATTTAGCTTAATAAAGGCTTTGCTTGAACTTACACAGTAGCTAACATCAAAGAGTGAAGCTCAAGTTTACTTTTAAAACTTCTTTAATAAACATACTGTGGTTTGGCTTGGTGAAGCTCAACTCATTTGAATTTGTGGATGACCCATTACCAATTTTATTTTTGAATTTATAATAAAAATAAAATCACTTATTGATTTGTTTCTTAGAAAATCTATAGAAAGTATGATCTTTTCAGTTCTATATTTAGGCTTGTACTATGGTCTCCAAAAGTTGCTTCCTTTATCATATTAATATTAGAAACCATGAATATTTCATTTTTGAATAAATCTGGACTGGTTTCATTTACAATTGAATCATATTGAAAAATCCATTCGTTTGATTTCAATTGGTTTAGCTTTGTTATAAATGAATTGAAATTGAGTTTAAATCGAAAGCTCATGTTATAACCAGAGTTCAAGAAGCCAAAATTTGACTAGGTGCAGCTCCTTTGCAGCCCCATAATATTCTTTATAAAATCAAGGTACACTGCTCATCTATTTGTTCTACTAATGATTGTGCAGATAATCCATGTTTTTACTGGTAATCTAGCCTTTGATTACTTGGGTCACTCGCGCTCATTTGTTGAGATTGAGGATTGGTAATTTTTGCTTTTGGTTTGCCAACTTAACCAGATAGTGATAATGATAATGGCAAGGGCGATGGGGTTGATGCATTGCTGTTTTGTTTCAGGTTCTGAATGATAGGCATCGATAAAGGCTGGGTTATGTGATTGTGGTGGTTTTTCCATTGAACTTTTCACCTACCGGTGTTAGATGATGTACAAATTACTCAGTGGATTCTTGTAGATCTCTCTCTGCTGCAGATGAGTTTCTCCTCTTAGAAAGTCCAAATCTTAGAAATATGAATTTGTTTCATGCTTACATGACATTTTTGGAGTTTCAATTTGTTGTACAAACATGCATTGTTAAATCATATATTCGACAAAAATGAAATTTTATTTATAAGAAGAATCTTAGAAATTATACCGATATGCTTTTTTTCCTTCTTTCTTTTTTCTTTTTTTTTTTTTATCCTGGGTTAGTGATGAAGTGCTTTGCTCTGCAACTAATCATGTTCTTTTATCTTGGATCTTGTTATGAAATATCGGTGGAACTGAAGAAATCTGGGGTATGTTGTATTTTTTTTTTTTTTCTCGGGATAAACTATTTAAGTCATGAAAGAGTACAAAAAAGATTACTGATACTTAAGTACAGGAGAGATTGCAACCTGTGTTGTCGTGTCAGACTGAGTTGATGGACAGCCATCTAGAATATTTGGTTGTAAAATAATTAATATCTAAAGTTTTATTACCTTTGTTGAGATTAAGAAGCCCAACAATCTTTAATGGGTCATGGCCTTGATCATAAATAACTTCTTAAATGAAAATCTGATAGCCAGTTTACAATTGGTGATGCTTAAAACTAACAGGGAAGGCAAGGAGTTACAAGATTTAACAAGCAAAAAAAGTTTTGTACTTGATATGCAAGTGAAGGCTATGAATGGCTAAAATATACTTGCTCTGGTGCTAATTAGATAAAAACCAATTCTTGTAGCTTCTAGCCTTTTCAGGGGGCAACTTAGGCAAGTCACGTGGTTAAAACTGGCATGTGTGGAATCAGAAACCAAAGTCGTGATTGTTGTCCATAGATAGTTACTTGGTCAGGTGGGATATGATGTCAGTCACCGGAACTTCAAGTCTTCAATCATGTATTTATTTTTTCTGTGTGGACAAAATTTATTTACATTTTATGGATGAGAGGGTGTATGAATTTCTTTTTAATTATGTTGTTTGTCCTAAAATTTCATTTGGTTGCAGGGGTTCAAGTAGAAACCGTTAAAGCTGTTGGGGTGGAGGTCTCTTAATGGCCCCGGGTATGTTTCTAATTCTGTTTCTGTGAACTGTAATAAGAGAATGGAGGCTCGCATCCAAACACTAATTGCAACTACTAATCAAGAATCCTATGTTAATGAAACACTTTGGTAAAGTTTAAGAACTAGTCTTACCCTTTTCTCTCATCCATATACAGTTGCACTGAAATTAACTGATGTAAAAAGAAAAAGAATGTTTAAAATATGGAAACCACAAGGTATTATCAGACAAAAATAACATCACGCAATTTTGTAATCGTGGCATCCAATTGCAAGTCAGGTAGTGGTTTAATACGAGGGTTCTATGAGGTTTTATCATCAAATAACGAAGTAGGCTTGTTTGTAAAGTAACTCCGCCTGTGTCTTATTGTTTTGTTGATGCACAGCCGGTCCCAAGCCCGGATAAAGGAGGAGGGTTGTAGCGAGTCAAAATAAAATTTGTATTATTTCATAAAATTAGGAAATTCAACTAAACTATTGTAATTTTGGTGTTTCAAAATTTGTAGTCAATCCTCATTAGTATTATCTAAAAATAAGTAGGTTAATAATATTAATAACACATCTGCATTGTTGCCTTTTGTACAGAAACAAATAATTATATTTGCAGTGATATGTTACATTTTTAGCCTAATGTAATGTAACATTATTACATCGGGAGCTAAAACCAAATGAGGAATACAAAAGTTGTCGAGGAGGACTATCAGCATCTACCAATTCTCTAAGAACAACATTATACGCGAAGTTGATTAAAAAACCGGAACCAACGAAGGGTCTGATGAAAACTGTAAAGTGATTTAGGGGCCCAAAAAGTATAAAAGATAAAAAAAGGGTATGAATATGATGTGAATGTTTTAGGAGAATGATCAGTAGGCAGGCGGCCCTTTGCCTTTGGTCTCTCTTTTCTGGTCCCAAAAACCCCACCCCCTTCCAGCTCTAACTTTAATGCTTTCTAATCCTTTATTCTTTAATTCTATAAACTCTAAACCCCATACATTAATCACCACCACCCACCCAATATATATACATATAAAGAAGATAATAAAATTAAATACAGCAATTGTATTATCACTAGTGAGACTGTCCATCTCCCTCTCAGTGTATCTATCACTGCAATTTTTTTCTTTTTTCTTTTTCCTTTTTTTTTTTTTTTTGTCTTGCCTTGTCTTTTTTTTTTGGAATATCCAATTTGCGATCGATTGACTGATTGATTAATAGATTAATTAATTTATAATCGCTGATCTTTCTCTTTCTTTCAATTCTCTCTCTCTTTTTTTGGGTTGTTGTGTTTCTTTTTCTTTGTCTTTCTCTTTTATTTTGTTGCGAGTAAAATCTACATGGTGTCAGCTTCTGGTTTTGCAGGGACACGGAGAGAGAGTGTGCTTATTCGCGTGCTGTGTCTGTGTGAATCACAATCCACAACTCTACCAATTATCTGATCTAACTTATACTATTCTAAAACCAATCCAATCTAATTGGGGAAATGGACAATTAACAAAGAAATGTGAGGATCGCTTTCACTGAATTCTACTGCTGCTGCTACTAATCCTCCACTTTTCCTGCGAAGAGCTGCTTCTGCTACTTCACACTACTTATATTGCCAAGTCAGAGCGTGTAATGGGGTCTGAGCAGAATAGGTTCCCTCAGCAGGAACGGGTATACGTCTCATCATTAATTTCTCAAAAATAGTTTGCTGTTTTGGGTCAGATCTAGATCTGAGAGTGCCTTTTCATTTGCATTTCTGGTTTCTACTTTTTGTGCTTTTAAGCTTATCCATACTCAATTTCCTTCTCAGATCTGTTTATTTACTTTAATGCCAATGTTCTTCTTTCCTAAGTTTCCCCAATTCTTGTCGATGCATGACTAGCGCTTTCGCTATCTTTCTTTTTCACACTTTTTTTAGTTTTTAATTTCTTCCTCGAACATTTTGGAGTATCCTTCACCTACACAGATCTGATGAACATGCCCTAAGGATCATATGTTGCCTTTTAATTCTGCACTATGACTCGACAATCTCAGGTTTATTCCTTCTTTCTGCATAATTTTATGCTCTTTTTCGAATTTTTTTGAATCAGCATTTGTATATTCATTGTTTGGGGTTGCGAATGCATATCTCTAACCAGTATTTGAACATTACACTTCTCCATCAAGTTTTTTGTGCTGTCAATTTAATTATGCATATTTGGCAATGAGTCGAGGGATTGGATTTCTGATCTTCTATAACACGTCTTTCTGTTGTTTAGGGCAGAAGGTAGAAAGAGGGGTTGATCAATAACTAATGGGAAAAATCTAAAAATAGACTCTTTTATAAAAGAATGTGCCCATTTACTCGCATAAGTTAGAGGCCTAGTATAAACTGTTATCTCATCATTAAATATTCAAATCAATGGTTAAGCTTTAGTCTCTGTTTGGAATTTAGATTACATAAATAATGTTGCATTAAACTATTAGTGGATTTCCAGTAAGTTCCAGTTAGCTGTCTCATTAAGGTATTTATTTATGGCATATACAAAATTGAAGATGCTTATGGCAGTCAACCTTAAGGCTGCTAATTTGACATCAGTTTCCTGTTCGTTATTGTCTAGTAGCCAACCAGAATTTTGTACAGAGAAATTTAGAATGGGAGGAGTTGACAGAATCCTTGCTTCCTGAAAAGTGTGAGTGATTAGGACTTAAACGTCTAACTTATTAGTTTCTAGAAAGCAGTCATACTACATTGTAAGAAATTTCTGCTCTTGCATTTTTGCTTATGGTTCAAAAATTTGGGAAAAACCATACCTGAAAACTAGACAAAGAATTTTCAATTTTCCCCTCACAAGGTTAAAATTGGAGGATCATGTTATACATTTATCAATTTGATTCAGTAGCAAATTCATCAAGTAAAAGGAGTAATGCTATGATATTGTGAGTTCTTTTTACTTTTTTTCTCAATTGGTTCATAGAATAATTTTGAACTTTCAAGTGTAACCAAAGTATGAATGGAATGAAATGATGTTACTTCTGTTGTGACATTTATTCACACGTTTGCTCCTCATATGCACGAAGTGAGCACATGTCTAACTTTGCAGCATACTACCCTGGATTATATTGGTTCTTGCTTCTTTGTGATGCATGTTTGTGTAAATACATGTGTTTATGTGAGTATGTGCATTCATGGCATTTTATCTGAATAAACTAGGCTTTGATCTTTCATCAACGTTTTACAGTGTTTCTTTCTGCACCTATCGTTGTCCCACTATAGACAATGGATATAAATAGCAGCACTCTCAATAATTTTAAATGCTTATTTTCAGAGTGGTGAGAATGTGAAGGTTTTCATAGTTTTGAGAAGGTTATGCTGAATTAAAGGCTGAAGCTGATCTGATGGGTGTTGCTTGTTTTCAATTCTGTTCCTATTATGTTTTGATATCTTATCTGGGTTTGTAACACATTACTTCTTTGGCAGCGAAAGAGATGGGGAGGATGCTTGGGCGCATTTTCTTGTTTTGGTGCGCAGAAAGGTGGAAAACGTATTGTGCCTGCATCTCGTATTCCAGATGGTAATGCAACAGCTTCACAGCCAAATGGACCTCAGGCTGGTGCACTGACCAACCAAGCTACACAACTAGCTCCATCACTTCTAGCTCCACCTTCTTCACCAGCATCATTTACAAATTCTGCTCTCCCTTCAACAGCTCAGTCACCTAGTTGCTTCTTGTCATTATCTGCCAACTCGCCTGGGGGTCCGTCATCCACAATGTATGCCACTGGACCATATGCCCATGAAACACAGCTAGTTTCTCCTCCAGTTTTCTCAACCTTCACAACTGAGCCATCCACTGCTCCTCTTACTCCCCCACCAGAGTTAGCTCACTTAACTACACCGTCTTCCCCGGATGTCCCTTTTGCTCAGTTCCTCTCATCTTCTGTTGATCTTAAAAGCACTGAAAAGCCCAATTACATTGCCGCCGGTGATCTTCAAACTACATATTCACTTTATCCTGGAAGTCCTGCCAGCAGTCTCATTTCACCGATTTCTAGGACCTCAGGTGACTGTTTATCATCGTCCTTTCCTGAACGAGATTTCCCACCTCAATGGGATCCTTCAGTCTCTCCCCAAAATGGAAAATATTCAAGGAGTGGTTCTGGCAGACTGTTTGGGCATGATACTAATGGCGCCTCCATGGTATTTCCAGATACAAATTTCTTCTGTCCTGCTACATTTGCACGATTCTATCTCGACCATAATCCGCCATTTCCTCATACCGGTGGTAGGTTAAGTGTTTCTAAGGATTCGGATTTTTATCCTGCTGGTGGAAATGGCCATCAAAGCAGGCACAACAGAAATCCCAAGCAAGATGTGGAAGAGATAGAAGCTTACAGAGCATCCTTTGGGTTTAGTGCCGATGAAATTATCACTACCCAACAGTATGTTGAGATTTCTGATGTAATGGATGACTCATTTACCATGACTCCTTTTACTTCAAATAAACCTACCATAGAAGGAAATACTGAAGCTGCCTCTTTGAGTGACAGCCAAAAGGCACAGACAAACTTGCCAAGCCTTAAATTGAAATCAGATCGTGTATGTGGTGAAGCGCCAGCATCATGCGATAGATATGAAGGTAAACCCTCGTACTTCATCTGCATTAAGCCATACTTTGTTTTTTGCTCGGGATAAAACAAAGGAGGAGGGGGAGGGGGGAACTTTTACTAAAAGAGTAAAAGTATTACACTCTTTTGAAAAAATTTAGTAGTCTGATTCAATTAAATTGACTCTTTAAGTTGTGCAGTCCATGAGAATCTGATAAGTGCAGGTCTTTGTTGTTTTGTTGTTCTTGTTGTCTTCTTATCAGGATGTGTCAATTTTTTGGTACAATGGTCCTCTTCCTCTCCCCTTCGCTTTGCTTCCACATTATGTGGCAATATTTCTATGTACTGCTGAATTTTTTAATCCATGCAGAGAAATATCATAGCATTATAAGCTACTTTTTCAGCACGAGAATACTAATAAGGTTCCCTTGTAAACCCAGATTCTAAATCAAGACGGCAGACTGGGGATGTTTCTGGATCAAGTACACCCGGCATCCATGCTGTGACTGATGATGACGACATATTTTCAAAGATGACATCGTCCAAAATCTGCAGGAAATATAATATGGGGTTGTCATGTTCTGATGCGGAGATAGACTACAGGAGGGGAAGAAGCTTAAGAGAAGGCAAAGGAGATTTTGCATGGCATGACTAAAATTAGAGAAAAAGAAAACGTCAGTCAGTTATTTCCCATGTATTAAGTTGCAGATGTGATACCTGTCATACTCTTTCTGTTTGGAGTTATATTTGATAGGTGGATGGTCTAACATATGATCTAACCTATTTTCCTCCTGTCTTTCCTCCTTTCCTGCTCTTTCGGGTTGTGTGGCCTGATGATATCTCCGATTGATAGAGTGTTCTGTTCTGTGTTCCTAACTTACCCTGTTTTCCACAAGTTATATATAATATGTGTGCGTGCGTGTGATGCAGCTAAGTATATAAATATCGTTATATTTGGAAAAATATATTTTTGGTTCCAAGCTAGTTATTGTGCGAAATTTGTTTTCGTAAATCGTTCAGTAACAGAAGCTCCCATTGGTGAATTTTATTGTTGAGGTGAAGGAGAGAGTGGAGAGCTTTCGGTCATAAAACGTGCGGATGCGGGATGCCACCTCTCTCTCTCCTAACTATAAACGTTATGACCGTTGAAAGTTGAAAATTTTGGAGGAAGTAAAGACGTGGCGTGACGACAAAGGTTGACTTTTTGCCATGCTAGTACGGTGACCGACAAAGACAAAGGATCTAGTTAATGTAAGAGTAGATATTTTATGCATTGGATAATAAAAGAATTCCACAACTGTCCAAATGGTCAATATTTAATAGGGAAGAAGGGAAGGGAAGGAAATTTCCCTTACGCGCTGCCGTCTCTAGCACCCCCTGCGAAAAAACAGATGGCCAAAACCGTGTGCGCAGCTCACATGAACAACATATTCATGATTGTTACCCAAACCTTCCACGTCTTTTATATGTGCATGCACATCTTAATTCTTTCAGTTCCCAGGGACAAAACTTATCTAGTCTTTAGTTTTGGCTATAAATAACCATAATCCTTTTTACTGTCAAGCTATACAAAATCTTCCTCATTTCTCATTAATTATACAAACTGTCTGGACCTTAATATCGATCATCATGAAATCGGACACTCTTTCATCGACATCTTCCCCTTGTACTTCACCCAATGCCAATCCTCTCTCTCCCAAATCCGCTCTTTCTAGATTGCGTCGCAAATTATCTTCAAGAAGATCCCACAAGCCTTCTCTTTCTCCTTCTTCTTCAACTAACGGTAATAGCTGCACCGAGCTTCAACGGGTGTTCAATTACTTCGACGAGAACGGAGACGGAAAGATATCTCCGGTTGAGTTGCAGAGCTGCGTCCGGACGCTGGGAGGGGACCTTTCTACAGAGGACGCGGTGGCTGCCATCAGCTCATGTGATACTGACGGAGATGGACTATTGGGATTCGAGGATTTCCAGAAACTCATGGACTGCAATTCCTCTGAAGAGGAGAAGAAGGAAGAGCTGAGACAGGCTTTTGGGATTTACGAGACTGAGCCTGGCTCTGGATTCATTTCCCCGACCAGTTTGAAGAGAATCCTGAGTCGACTGGGTGAGTCAAGGTCCCTTGACGACTGCAAGGCCATGATTCGTACTTTTGACCTCAACGGAGATGGTGTCCTTAGCTTCAACGAGTTCTCTGTCATGATGCGCTGATTCCTCCTCCGTGTGTATATATTTATTTTATAAATTCATTTCAATTCGCTTCATCTGTACAGTTAATATTAATATTATATTTGAGACATTTCTTTCCTCCCAAATTCATTATGAAATGCAAGATTCTTTCATTTCCAACTCTGTAAGACGTTGCCTTTGGTTTTTATGTTTCTACCCCTTCCAATGCTGTAGGCTTCAAATTCTTCTAGCAACATCGATTCGGCATGGTAATGTAATATAAATTCAGGCGCTAGGGCATATCCCTTTCTTCAAGAGGGGCAATAACAAAAAGCAATCCAGTGCTTGCATTCATATGGTGAGAGTTGTTGTAACAAATGGCTTTTGAATTTTGCTTAAAGAAAAGAAAAAAAAAAAAAAATTCTTTGATGCACGCACATCATCCAATCCATCAGTTGATCACAATGACATCTTAACATAAATTGAACATGATCAACAGTAATTTCATGCCATGGTCTCCATGTTATTTAGCAATTCTAGTCCTAACAAGCCCACTTGCCAGAGTACAAATCCATGAACAAGTAAATAGAGTTGCAGACATTACAGAACATACATTTTCATGAAACCAACCGCCTACTTATAGCCGTATATCTCTGATAAAAAGACAGAATGTCTCTGAATATCATGTGCTTATATTCCGTTAAGGGTTATCACAACTCTGCGTGCAGTAGGGTGGTCACGATGTTCGCAAAGCCATATCCCCTGCACCACAAGGAAAAGATGGATGCATTAAATGATTGTATTACTTGTTAAAGCTAAGTATATTTTAATGTGTTCTCATTAGACATTCTTGCAAATAAAACGTAGAGGAGGGCTGCTTCGAATTCTGATAATGATTGGTTCTGTTCAATCACTAATCACATCTCAAGTACCAAGGGGAATTTTTTTTTTTTTTTTGACACGTTAAACACAAAAATTAACAAGACATCGTCCATGCTTCCAAGGAAATTTCCAATAATTATTTTCATGCTAGTGTTCCTTATCACTGGTTTTGTATACTGTCCCAACCAGCGTTTACTAGAGCTACAATAACTTCAGCCATATATCAAAGAAAAGAGAGGCAAAACTCCATCAAACTCTGATAATGGGCAGGCTTTTTATCAATGTATGTATAGACAAAAAGATATGAATACAACCATCAAGATGCAGATCTAGAAAATTGCCTCATTGTGCTCGTAAACCAAAGGAGCCACTGAGCCAAAGCCCACAAGTTTTCTAATTCTATGTTTTATCATACAAAAGATAAACTCAATGATTTAGCTAGCTTACATATAACGACAAATGTTATGCTAAAGCAGATAAGGGCATTGAGTCATAATCAATGAATAGTCTCAAAACAAGCATTTTCAGTCACACACCTGCCAAGTTCCCATATTAAGCTTTCCATTTGTGATTGGTATCCTGCACATCAATAGAAACTACTTAAAATGGACTATGCAACTATGAGTTAAAAAATATCATCCTAACAATGAGAATGAAGAGTCCTCACGTGAGTTCACATCCAAACATTGATGACTTGATGTGTGCTGGCATGTCATCTGGGCCTGCAAAAGTTTTCACAATACAACATCAACACAGCAACAGCAGATTTTAAAAGATTGTGAGAGACTTTGCATAGTGCAACGGTGGGAGGGGGGGAACAAAGTTATTATTGTTACTTTTTGGCGGAACCCTTTCCTCCTTTCCGCTTCATTCAGTTCATAGAATAACCATTTAATTTCACTCCATTTTATTTTTGGGGCATTAGTAGTGAAATTCAGTTGGTGATAAGGTGCCTACAGATAGTAGTTAATAACTTAATAGGATAGCAAAACGAGAGAAACTGCAGCATAAGACTAACCTTCCAGTGTATGCTTCCAAGGAGCAGATCTCCCCTGAAAATTTAAGGAATTATTAGCACAGAAAGAGCGTTGATAAAATAAAACAATGAATTATAGGATAGAAAGGTAACTAAACAAACCTCTGGAACTATCTTATTGAGGAAAGTCTCGGTGTCATCGCGAACATCAGAGTCATAATTCTCGTTGATAGTAAGAGAGGCGCTTGTGTGGTGTACTGAAACGCAGAATTGAAAAGGAGAAAAAGCCAATCAATCATCAACAATTAAATTCTGAGATTGAACGTTGCTATGACTTACAGAAGAGATGAGCGAGGCCGCACTTGAATTCTGATAAGTCTGGACCAATTTCATTCAAAATCTGGCTTCAAAATCAAAGATTTTAATTAAAATTGCAATAGTTTTAGTATGAATCAATTGATTTACAGATTGGAAAGACAAACTATAATCAACTGCAAAATGAAATTGTGAAAAAAAAAAAAAAAACCTTGGGAGTAATAAGATGGCAGCCTCGGCGCTGTGGAGGTAGGGTAACAGTCTTCTGTGCCCATTTAGGCGAGGCCGTAGCCATGGAATTGGAATCGCTATTGAGGGGAGAAGGTTTTGCAGTGTAGAGAGAATTGAGGCGAACCACCGGTGGAGCCGACGCCGACAACCAGACGGGCTTTGCCGCTGACAAAGACACAGAGGAAGAGGAGCCTAGAATCTGCATTGCAGCCCAACCCACTGCACGAAGAAATATTTGGAAGATATTATCTTTGTTGGTGTTTCTTCTGTACCTTAAAATGGGCTCCCGAAACGGTTGTGGCTGTTCATCGATTGGGCCATGCTTGTGAATAAGATGCATGCAAGTTGCATTCGCTATCACTCACTCACTAGTTGTTGCTCTTTGCTCCATTTGCAAACTACAGATCATGGGTCGGAGCCCAACTAAATAAACTTGTTCATTACAACGATGATGTTTTATATCCAAGACTGAAATTACAGTGTGTAATCCATTGACATTTAGAATTTAACATTATCGAATTCGGTCCAGAGCTTCCGGTAAATCAAATCACTTATTTTAGACATAAAAATTTAATTCGGTTAGCGATCAAACCAGAATAAAAAACCCAATGGACCTATCGGTGACGAATTAACAAAAGAAATGATCGAATCGGACTGAAATTGGTCGGTTCGCTTTGATTCTCGGATGAGACCCAAATATTGCTCGCCCTTACTGCCAGTGGAATATATGCATGAAGTTGTGGTCGTGTTCGTGTTCGTGGAAAAAGCTCCGTAACAGGCAGGTGACAGTTTATTATAGCATTTATTAATTGCACTGCCAAGGCTCCTTTCAACTCCGAATATATTCGTAGTGCCGGTGGTTGACAACTCACCGCTTTATATATATATATATATATATAAGCAATCCCATTCTCAAAATGATCAATTCCTTTTTTTCCTCTGATATAAAATAATAGATATTCATTTATGGGCATTCACTGGCGGTGGAGGTGGTGGTTGCTGGTACTGGGAGTGGCCATTATAGTCGCCAAAGATGCTAAAGCGGAAGAACCACTCGTTACTCGAATTGCTTTTGGATCATGCGCCAACCAAAGCGCTCCTCAGGTTTCTCTCTAGTCTCTAGTATTTGATTATCTTACGAATTTTTGCTTTGATCACTGATACTTCTTATAACTCCTTGTCATTCGTACCAAATAAATGAATTCAATCTTTTTTAACACAAGCACAAATATAATGAGAATTGCAAAATCGCGTCTCCGGTAATTGTCTGTCTGAAAATAAAGTGATTTTGGTTGCTTGTAGCATATCTGGAATGCAATAATTGAGTTTGATCCTCAGCTTTTTATATGGCTGGGTGACAACATTTATGGAGACAGTAGACGCCCTTTTAAATTATTTGGCAAGGAAAGGACTATTGGTCCATGGAAGAATGTTCCCAGGTTTGTTCCTTCCTCCGAGCAGGAAATGGAGTCCAGCTACCTCAAAGCTAAGACTAATCCTGGCTATTCTCGTCTCCTACAAACTGCTAAGGTGCATATCATTAACTTTTGCACTTTCCTTTCAATTGTCCATGTAATAATGCACGAAATATTGCAGGTAATTGGCACCTGGGATGATCACGATTATGGATTAAATGATGCGGGGAAAGAATTTGGTGGAAAGGTTACTAACCAGAGGCTTCTTCTTGATTTCTTAGATGAACCTCAAGACAGTCCACGGTGACCAATTATTTTCCTTCAATAACTAAAATTTTTTTTCCGCCGATTAAAAACTCTTTACTAGTTAAAATATTGTTTCTTTCCCATTTGCTATGAGAATGTCTCAAGGTTTTATACTCTGCCTGGATGGCCAATTTAATCATAATGTCTTCACTTTTGTAGGCGCAAACAAGATGGTGTTTATGCATCCTATATTTTTGGCCCCCTGAGCAGACAAATTAAGGTATAAAAGAGAATGCTGCTTTCTCATACTATATTAGTAATTTTCTTTTTCCATGCAGGGACCATGTTTATTTGCTTCTTTTCCATGGAGAGGATGAAAGTTTAATGCGTACTGAATAATAATAGTGGTTGAATTTCTTTAGATTATTCTCTTAGATACGAGATACCACAGAGACCCTTTGCGTAGTGATGGAAGTATGCTGGGGAATTCTCAATGGATATGGCTAGAAAAAGAGTTGAATGGACAAAAAACATCTATTACCATAATTGGATCTTCTGTTCAGGTATTATAAAATTATGTATTTTATATTCAATCCCTAACCAGGTTTATCACTGGATTATATATCAAATGCATGTACGAGTAAACTCACATTCTGGATCTCTTGGATAGAGTCATTATCTTGTGAGCCTTCTGGTGCTATGTTCTGATTCTGCATAAGGAAGCAATTTTTGCCATGTCCATTTTAATACATCTGGCTGTCCTTGGTGTGCCGGAAATGGGAGGGTGATGGAAATGTAGTTCATATTGTTAGTTATCACATTACCATTAGGACGAAACCCTTGACTCTTCTTTTTTCCCCTGATATTTCTCTATCTGCTCATGCACTATCTAATTGGACTTTTAGTCGGTTATCTTGAATAATTATGCTCTCTGTTTCCACATAATTCAGGTTATATCAAATCTTTCAGCAACCACTGGTCCATTGTTTTATTTGGAGTCTTGGGGACGTTTCCCAAAGGAGAGGAATCGCCTATTTAAGTTGATATTGGATAGTAAGGTGAGATCCTTCAATAATAAAAACTCTCAGTTGTTCTATTACTCCCAAGAGTTTCAGTACAAAATACCATACCTATCAATTGTTTTTGAACTCTTGCAATTTTGTTTCTGAGGTGGAAAGATGCACCCTTGTCATATTTGCTATTCATATTTTCTTATACAGAGAGAAGGAATTTTTTTCATCAGTGGAGATGTTCATTTTGGAGAAATCTCGCGATACGACTGTGCCACGGGATATCCGCTGTATGACGTGACATCAAGTGGATTAACACAAGCAGTTGAGAAGGTAGTCCCTTCTTCATTGAGTTTCCTAGTGAGGCTTGTAGCTTGGTTGACACCAACAACAATGAGAGTAATGAGTAAAAACTGCAGATTCAGCTCCTGTACTTATGGTATGTTCAAGAATTAGAATTTTCAATAACATATGAATCCTGGTATTTTTTGAGCTCCACTGTTTTTCATATTTTGAATTTGAAAGACACAAATTTTTATCTAAAAAATTCATAGACGAGCAATAAAGAGAAAAATATTAGAACTTATAAATTTAAAAAATGGGTTACAATGATTTCTTTAAATAAAAAAGTTAGTTTGATTCTGCTTTTTTTGAAAACATCATTCCAATGCTTGTCAAAACTTGCTCTTGGATCAGTAGAATTTCTTCTTCACTTCGGGTAGAAGTTAGGTTGAATCTCCAATGGCTTGGTAGAGTTTGTTTTTGGAGCAAGCTTGTTCCTCTTCAATTTTGGTTGGATCTCTAAGGGCTTGGTAGAGCCTGTTCTTGGAGCAAACTTGTCCTCAAATGTACAAAATTGATTTCTTCTTCAGATTAGGGAACATTCAGTTGAATCTCCAAGGGTGTTGAGCTTGTTACTGAATTGGATTTATGACTTGAGAGATAGATGCTTGATCTCAATTGAAGAAAACAGACGTGACTAAAGGATTAGATGTATCTTGATCTTGAATGAATTTATTTTATAGAAGAAGAACATAGTCAAATAAAATGAATAGATTAAAAATTCAATTGAATCTGTTTCAATTAAATAAATTAATTGATTAATTAATCTAGTCAATCAATTCTTTAACTGATCCAAATTTCATTTTATACAAGGCCAACCCAATTTTGGAGCAGTTGAAATAGATTGGAGTGCAACTCCTATGACCTTGAAGCTTGAAGTGAGGGATGTGAATGGATACCCGGTCACTGGTGTAAAGTTTCCGTTGTTGGAACTGCAATCACATAGCATCAACTCTACGGCATCCAGTAAAGTAGGAGAACACAAAAGGCACTGCTCTCTTGAAGTAAAGTTGCCGTGGCTTGTAAGATATCGCCTGGCAATTTTATTTTATGTCATGTTGGCTGGTATGTCTTTCTATACTTGCATCCCTTTAACGTAAATTTTGTCAATTTGCTGAAGTTGTTTTTTGCTTACTCTTTTATGACACATGGAGATGAATTAAGTTAAAAACATAACAAAGAAAAAAGAAAATATAGAAAATGATACAATGGGGCTATCAACATTCTATTTCAATTAAAAAGTATAATAAAAAATGAAATCATCCAATCTGCTGTCCTCTGGGCAGTATTATCATCTTGAAAATTGTAAATATGCATCTTGTGAGTTGTTTGAACTCAATAATGCTCTTGCTATGAGTTTCATTTGCATTAAGTTTCAGCACTTGCTTTTGCATCTAAAGACATTATCTTTTTCTGTTTGACTACTAATTGTGATGTTTCCAATCATAAATTGCAGTGTTGCTTCTTGCTGTGATAGGATTCTTGTATGCAATTATATCAGCCGGCAGGCTATGCCTCTGCAAACGGAAGCTTGATTGACCATAATATTTTGATGTTCAAATTAAGTTTTAGCACTCATAATTGCTCTATCTGAAGCCCGATTCGGTCTCATTAATTTGGAACTTTTTTTTTTTTTTTCTTTTTCTTTTCTTCGATTTTAAATCTGTTTTAGAAGTCCAGGGAAAATATTGCCAATGGTACCCTCATCCATCTCCTCTCCACTTTAGTTAGTTTGTGGTGGTCATCAGATTATATGGTGCAAAACAAATGAGATGAGAGAGTAGTTGTAAGAATGTGTATAATTGCATAATTACATAAAAAATTTTATTCCAGCAACAAATTCAGGGCAGTGGGAATTGTATTTTTTATTTTTTTTATTTTTTTTATTTTTATTGATTCCATCTTTTTTATGGTGTGAATGACACAGGTCAACACTTGGTATGTAGGCTCATTTATTGATTTATTCATTTGACATGGCCATAGTAAGAACTTATAATAATGGAATTGGACGCTGAGGTAATCAAATTCATATCAGATGACCAGTCAAAAGTTATAATATCAGTGGTCAACTCAACCGTGTTCATTTTTAAACTTGAGCAACAGGGCAACGTTCAGTTGTCTGTCAACAAATAGAAATAGAGAAGGATGGGAGTGGTCAAAAAGTCAAAGCTCTCGGCGTATCGACGCGTATGTATACTTCGAATTTCAATCTTCTTTTCTCCTTCCTGAACTCAGACGGGGACGGTTGAGACTTGAGCGCTCTCCTATCCGTTTTTCTTTTTCTTCTTTGTTTCAGACAAACGCAGACAGAGAGTTTATGGATTTTGGTCATTGTAAGTTGGTGTCGGTGGCGTTGGCGTTGGCGGTGGCGTTGCTAATTCATTGTGAAGTAGAAGCTCAACAAACATATGTAAACAACAAGCAGCTGGATTGCTACAACACTACCTTCAATTTTACTAAAGGATATGAGTGCAACGGCGTCAAATCATCATGCCAATCGTACCTAACCTTCCGATCAGCCTCTCCCTACTACACCACTCCTGTCTCCATCGCCTACCTTTTGGGGGCCCCAGATTCCGCCACTCTTATCGCCTCTCTTAACAACGTCTCCTCCGATGTCGCTTCTATCCCTCCCAACACTCAGGTCATTGTCCCGGTCAACTGCTCCTGTTACGCCCGCCAGTACTACCAGCACAATGCCTCCTACACTCTCAAATCCCATTCGGAGTCATACTTCAGCATCGCCAATAATACGTACCAAGGCCTCTCTACTTGCCAAGCCATGATGGCTCAGAATCCTTACGGCGATAGAAATCTGTCAGTGGGTATGCATCTGGAAGTTCCTTTGAGGTGTGCTTGTCCCACTTCCAACCAGACGGCTTTAGGTTTCAAGTACTTGCTCTCTTACATGGTCACCTGGGGCGATTCCATTTCTTCCATTGCTGAATCATTTGGCGTCGACCAACGGGCCGTCTTGGATGCCAACAACCTTTCCTCCACCAGCATCATCTTCCCCTTCACGCCGATTTTGGTTCCTTTGACCACAGAGCCCACTAATATAAATCTGCCGGCGGTACCTCCTCCAGCCGCACCTTCTCCGCAGATTCCCACAGTTCCTCTCGTTGGGGGTTCCAACTCTTCCAGCAACACCAAATGGGTATACGTGGGTGTTGGGCTAGGAATCGCTTTGCTCGTTGTTTGTGGCGTGCTTGGGTTTTTGTTTTGGTACCGCAACCGCAAGCATAAGTCCGGTGATGAGGCCAAGCCTGTTACTAGTGTTTCCTCTTCAGAGCCCAATAATTGCAAGACAGTGGTACAATCAGATTACTCGGCGCTTCCAGATCGCAAGTCATGGTCTCTCTCTTCTAACGGCATTCAATCAGTCATCGAGTCCTTGACTATCTACAAATTCCACGATTTGCAAATGGCGACGGCATATTTCAGCCAAGACAACAAAATAATGGGCTCTGTTTATAAAGGATCATTCAACGGGGACGACGCAGCGGTGAAGGTTATGAAGGGAGATGTTTCGAGTGAGATCAACATTTTGAAGAAGATAAATCATTCCAACATCATCAGGCTTTCTGGTTTCTGCGTACATAGTGGCAACACCTACCTTGTTTACGAGCTCGCGGAGAATGGCGCTCTCAGCGATTGTCTCTCCACTCTCACTTGGAAGCAGAGAGTTCAGATTGCTTACGATGTGGCTGATGCCCTCAATTACCTCCACAGTTACGCCGATCCTCCCTATATCCTCAAGAACCTGAAGACCAGTAACATTCTCTTGGACAGCAGCTTGAGAGCCAAGATTGCCAACTTCGGCATGGCGAGAACGCTTGAAAACGAAGGCCAAGGCAGTCTGCACCTCACAAGACATGTTGTCGGAACGCAAGGATATATGGCACCTGAGTATGTGGAGAATGGAGTGGTTACCCCTAAATTAGATGTTTTTGCATTTGGTGTCGTTGTATTGATTCTCTTGTCTGGGAAGGAAGCTTCTAGCGACAAGGAGATGCTATCAGCATCAATAAACGTAGTGCTGGAGGGGGAGAATGTGAGAGACAAATTCAACAGATTCATGGATCCTTCCCTTGAAAAACAATATCCCTTAGATTTAGCCTTCTCTCTCGCCTACCTCGCTAAAAGCTGCGTTGCTTATGATATCAATGCTCGCCCTTCCATGCCTCAAGTTTTCGTTGCACTATCCAAGATTCTATCTTCTTCTTTGGATTGGGATCCATCCATTGAACTTCAAACCTCCTCTAGGTCTATGACCAGTGGCAGGTAAACTGCTGCTCATCAACATTAGAATTGTCCTTACTCAGGCGGATGATGCTAAAATAAAGCCTATTTTTAGGCATTTGTAATGTAATCCCATACAAACAAGGTGTTTTGTTGAATGCTGGGAATTCCTGTATTCAATTAAACGACAACTTTTCTTTTCACATCAATGGTAATTTACTTCATATAATAACACTCTTGGGGAAGTAAACCATTAAATGTGCCTTATAAGTAAACTTAAACTCTCTAAGTACCCCAATTGCAAACTCTTGTGACAATTGTACCCCAATTAATTTTAATTTGGTCAAAATTAAATAATAAAATAATATTATTGTGGGACCCCACCGTCTGACAAACAACAAAAAAAAAAAAATGAAAATAGGGCGCTAAAGGTTTAGATCGGAATTGTAAAAACTCTCAAAATTTGGGGTATAATAGATGGTATACCCAGTATCTGATACAGTTCAATGAGAATTAAGTACATATACCCATCATTGTGGTCTTTCCTAATGGCTAAAATGCTTCTCTAGGTTAGCAACATGCTAAAGCATTGCAGTGTTTAAAACACCCTCCCGATGCAAAACAATATTCAATTGAATGCATCTACTGGAAGCGCATCCCTCGAGAGATGCTAGGTATACTTGTCTCGTGTAACTCGCCATCAGAAGGCCATAATATGCATGGACCTTACATCTTTCTCCACCAGTATGAAGAGCTGCAGCGTCGCACACTTGCAACCACAACTGCCAGGACTGCCTCAACAACCCTTTGATGTATCCGTACACCAGCTTAACCCAAGGTTGAAGACATCATTTGATGCAGGAGCCTTGACAAATTATCAATCTTCCCTTAGACTTACACATATGTGCACTCCTGAGATGTGCTCGGCTCATTCCAAAGCTTGTGTAAAACCTTCCAATATCTCAAACAAGAAGGATTCGTATGAATTGCCCGAAGAACCCATTTCAGTGGGCTTTGACACAATTCCACGTTGGATGAAGAGTCAAATCCAGCTTCTGATTGTCTTGCAAGCAAATGCATTTGAAAGAAGAGTTCTGCAGGTCTCATTTCTGAGAAAAATATGAATCATGTCAGCATATATGTATTGTTTGATAAGCAATACAAAGATTTCTCATAACGTATATTGACAAGTTGGAAAAAATTTCCAGAATGCTAATTCAATTTATGCAGACACTCACAAATATGCATACATAACTTAAAAACAACAGAAAGAAAATGATTAATCAATGATATGTTATGCACATCAATTCATCCACAACTAGCCTTGCGAACAAATTTATATTACACATCTCCAACATGTTATGCACATCAATTCATCCACAACTAGACTGCAAACGAATTTATATATACACATCTCCAACTTGTGAGCATGCACACGTGCATGCATGGATCACAAGCATACCTGGTGGCCAAGAATACCATTCTTGCCGGAGGTTCTTCTCCCATTTCTGCTTAGAACCAAGGCTCCCTTCTGCTTGTGCTAGCAACAAGGATACAATAGGCAAGGGAACAATAGAATTTGCATGAGCTTTGTTGAGACTCCTAATTGCAAGTGATAAGTACTGCAAATCACATAACTGTCTGGCGAGCTCCATACATATCGCACCTGCATTCATTAATGACTAAATCAGAAACGTGAAACAAATGCACCAGTCTATGATCCATATTTATTCAGCATTTATCAATAGTTACTAACCTGCCTTCACACAAAGGAAGGAAAATCAACTGTAAAATTTAGGAAGTACCTAGCAAGTAGCACCATAGCAAAATTATGAAACTGTTTTTGTTCATTGTTTTCACAATAGCAAACTGAAAGCACCGGAGAAGTTATCCTTAACTTCTGACTAAGTTCTAATAGGAAATAATTTTCTTGATGTTTTCAAGACGTTGTTGTTTGGGATTAAGGCTTCGTTGTTGTTGCCACTTGAAGATATGCCATTAATGTTTTATGAAAAACCATAATCCCAATATAAATAAGTACAAACTTGAAATTACGTCTTTGTTATCAACTTGACAAATATACAGTAGAGATCTTTCAGACTTATTAATCTTGGTGATTTAAAAAGGAAAGTCAAATTAATCCAATATTTACAAAATTTAGATCAAAACATTTTAAATCATAAGTAACATCAATGGGCACTTTAAAAGTAATCTGCTAATTGATGAATACCGTGACAGAGAAAAAGACAGCCGTCGGCACCCGCCAGAGAACAAGCTTGAGCAAGGGATTCTTCAGCAGATGAAACCTCCTGATTCCATAAAGATACTAGACCAAAAACCAAACTAAACACAGCCATCCACATATTCCACGAATTATTCCATTCTGTTGGGCATTTCTTGAAACTAAGGTCCAAGACATTTGAATCAATTTGAATATCATATTGGGATTCCATGATTTTAAGACATATCCATCCTATATGATAATCTGTCCTAAGTTCCAGGCATCTTACATATTCTTCCTGAAGCTTAACAAGGCTGCCTTCGGCAGCATATGCTCGACATAACAGCAAGTGTCCAAAAAATAGGTAGCGACAAGGGAGGGAAAGTGACACGGCATTTTTAGCATGCTCAATACAGTCAAATAGATTTCCACCTTGCAAACAAATTTCAGACATACAGAGAAGAAGCTGAAACTTTTGATATTGATATGGCAAGCTTCCTCTAGAATATAGCTCGTTGGAGAGTTGCACTGATATTAGTTGCTTTAACATATGACGAAGTTGCCGAGGGAATCTCTCTTCACGTGCCTTCTGTAAAATATTAAGTATAAGCAAATATCGCGCATTATGGTTCCATGGTTCTTGACGCAAGTATCTGCATATAAAACCAGAACAGGAGGATCACATATACTGCACATAATATTTGCAACACGGATCTTTTCTAAGGTTTTCACAACTGGAGATGAAGGAAAACTTGGTAGTCAATAAGAGGAGCCTATCAAATCCTGCATTTATCTAAATTATCATATCACATACACAGTGTAAGATAGGACTTTATTATTTCCCAAAAGGAAACAAAACCAATATACAAATCCTAGAAAGATGAAGAACATGTAGTTTTCTTGAAGATAACAGGTAAAAGTTACCATACTTCAGCAGTTCTTGAATGGCTTCAGATCCATGCAGACGCTGATAACCACATGTTGGATAAGAAAATTTTGGGTCTTTACTGCCAATTGCATAGCAAGCAACTGCTCCAGCACCAAGGATCTCACGTCCTGACCTAAAACCTAATTTACTGGTATCGTATGGAACATCTACGACGCAGCACCTGCTTGCTAGATGAGCGTCTTTCCATTCTTCAGTGGACAGCAAAAGGTGACCCAGCAGATTCCTGATCGCATAATGTTTATATCAGAGGTAAAACAATAAAGATTTAAAAGCAAAGACAGTATTAACAAAAACTTAGACGATCAACTACAAAAGGAAAATATATATATATATATATATATATATATATATATATATATATATATATATATATATATATATATATAAAAC